>VCCN01003854.1:7151027-7165695 GCA_006491835.1 Architeuthis dux | reverse complement strand
TCTGATTTGTGTTATTCTGGGGTTAAGTTTTTCACCTCTGGTGATATATATACCTGAATGAAGGATATTAGTATTTATCAAGATATCATAATACAGTAGTATTTATCAAGATATCATAAACCATTTTAATTAATTTTAATAAAGATGTTGATGAAGGCAATGAAAGCATTTAAGTTTATATTTTCTGCTCTAAAACATACCTGTATTCAAATACTTTATCACTAATGTAGGATAAATACTTGCCAGCCCCACCTTCAAATTCAACTTCCAGTTATTCTACCTAAAAATGATTTAAATGAAAAAGAAAAGTTATTTGCATTAACTAATAAGTGGAAATAGAAAGTGAGACAAAGATAGGAAAATGAATTATAGAAAGATCAATCACCTGGGAGTAGCTGATGAGATATCTCCCAAGAAGTTTCTTTGTCCTAGGTTTTCTTACACTGGTGGTAGATTGGATAGTGATTCAAGAAAATTCATACGATGTTGATGAAGGCAATGAAAGCAGTGATTGTCCTGGAACAGCTGACAAGATATTTTGCCAAAATGATGTCATACAAAATATCCTGGTCCTAAGTGGTTAAAATTGACTAAAATTGTTTCTCTCTCACATTCTGCACACCAGTGAAGAATATGGTACTTTTTTCTGCAGAATAGGTAGTGCTTGACTTGCATATATAAAAGTAGTATATTTTTCTTTAAGAGTCCATATTGTGTGGTTAACTACTCCTAGTATAAGATTGATATATAATTTCCCAGACTCACTTTATTGGTTTTTTTCCAGGTTGAGAATCTTTCATTTTCAGGATGCCAAGGTGATTTTCCCATGGGCAACCTGCTGTAAGTTTATATAAATATACAAATATGAGAGTAGAAAAGTATATAAATCCATATGTCTAACACAGTAAAAAACATAAACACACATATGCAAGCTTAGACATATATAAATATTGATATCTGTAAGTGTGAATGTGAGTGAATGTTAATGAGATAGAGAAGATAGCTGCCTGCAAACGTTTGGCATGATAAGGATATTTTCTTTGCTCTGGGTGAGATCATTAAGCTTTGTTCCAGGTGTGAACTGAAATATCTCCAGTGGGGGCCCCTATTATTATTTTCAAGATGTGGGTGGAAGAGAAATGACAACAACAAAACACGGATGTTTCTGGGACTCTGTTCCGCTAATCAGGGTTCAAAGCATGTCTTTGTGTTTTGCTTTTGTGTTGGTATGTTTTGGGGGCAAATGCATAGGGATTGAAAGAGTAGTGCTTATAAAAGTGAATTATAAAGAGAAGAAAAAAGGAGGAAAACAGCGAGAAGAGCAGAAGGAAGAATATGATGTAGAAATAAAGAGAGATAGAGGGAGAGGTAGAAAAAGAGAAAGAGAATTGGAAAGAAAAAGAGAGAAGGATGGCATGTGAGGCGTGGAACAGAGACCAGAGGGATAGAGAGAAAGAAAGAACAGAGAAAAAGACAGAGGGAGGTGCAGAGAAAAGATCTTTGTGGGGGAACAGAGAGAAAGAGAAGGTTAAGGGACTGGTCAGAGGGAAAAGAGAGAAGAACAAAGGGGAATAGGGAAGAAGGAGAAATACAAAGGGGAGAACAGAAAGAAGAATAGTGGGGTCATGGGGCAATAAATGAGCGGGAGACAAAAAAGCGGCAACAAATGAGCAGGGACAAATGAGCGAAAGATAATTGAGCGAATCTATATCATACCTTCTGTCAGTTGTGTTTTGGTTTATGTACTAGTAGTATTATTATAAAACAATTATTTTATTATTTATTTTTATTAGATGAAGTATCATAAACCATGATTTATAATCACAATTTAATGCAGGCCATCACGGCACTGTTTGTTTTGCTTTCTGTACTAGTAAGTGGTATTATTTTTTAAATTATTTTTATCAGTATTCTAAACCATTTTTATTAATTTTTGACTATTATTTACCATCATCTTAACTTTTTTAGTTGTGTTTTAAAAAAACTCACAGCAGTTTTTGTTTTGGTTTCTGTACTAGTAAGTAATATTAGTAAAGCAATTATTTCATTATTTATTTTTTTTAAAAATGTAAACCATTTTAATTAATTGTTTACTAATATTTACCATAATCCTAATAATTAAGTTGTGATAAGTTCTGATCGGTTTGGGAACATTCAAAAATTTTTCCATGTGAATTAATGGTGACACTTTTCACTTTACGTCATTTCAGCATACAAAAGGTTTCATTGGAATTCTCTACTTTCATATAACAGAGGAAACCTGTATTGGCAGGTTGACTTCTTCATTAGTCTTGAAAATTCAAATTCCAACATAAACTCTTGCCAATGATGTTACTATTGTATGGTTTTACTTCTGCTCTCACAGGTAAGAGAAAGAGAAAGAGAGATAAAGTAAGTGTAAAAGGGTGAATAGTAAAGAAGAAAGAGAATAATAAGTGAGAAAAGAATGAATGTAAAGGAGTAAAAAAGATCCATTATATAAAAACTCAGGTGTGTGTGTGTGAGTGAGTGAGTGAGTGAGAGAGAGAGAGGATTAAGAGAAGGCTTACAAAACAGAAAGATATTTTATTTTTTATGTAAGCCTTAGAAATATTGAATCAAGTTTACATCAGGCACCCTAAAAATTACTGAATCGAAAAGGGACATATTTTGCCTTGACACTGAACATGTTCGAAGTTACTTACATTCGATAAAAAGTAGTTTGTTTTTTTTTAAACTAACAAATTTTCGAAGATACTAAGATACTTTCTCCTGGAAAAATAAAAAGTATTTTTTGTGCTTTCAATCCAACTATTCTTCGTAAAACTAGGTTTTGGCTTTTATAGTGATTATTAGAGTTTACACTCATTCAGTAACTGTCATCTTAGCGTAGTAAAAAATAGAAAAGGACAAAAAATAAGCAGGCACAAACTAGTGACTAATTTAACATAAACTTACATTGCATATTAAAACCCCTACTAAAACCTATTTAGAGGGGGAGTTTTCAATAAACAAAAAAATATTTTCCCTACTCATTGAGGGGAGTGTGTGTGCAAAATTTCTAGTTTCTACTATGAAGGGCTGGGCGAAGTCCGGATACATAGATAGGTACATAGATACATATAAATGATAATTATAAAGACATTTATTAATTGGGAACCCATATCAGCCTGGCATTAGTGTTAGCGATTGCTAAACGGGTGGCCTAGTATAAATAAATAAAGAAACGAGCGCTGTGCAGGGATCAAACCCACATCCACTCTGGAAGCAATCTATATGCGGTCCTGCTCTTACCACTGCCATGGAAAGGCAGCAGCTTGAAACATACACATTAGCTTGCCTCCTTATTTTAATCAATCATATTTTTTAGGCAAATATGAAGTGGTTCCCTGTGTCGACAGTATGAAATCAAAGGATAGATAATTTTAATCTGACAGAATATGATAATTATAAAGACATTTATTAATTGAGAACCCATATCAGCATAGCATCGGTGTTAGCGATTGCTAAATGGGCGGCCTAGATTGTATAAATAAATAAAGAAATGAGCGCCGTCGGTAGCAGTGATTAATAAAGTGATAGAGATAGATAGGAGTAAAGATGTGAATATTAAAAGAGAAATAGATATTGAATATTGAGAGTGAGTAGCAGCATAGAAAAAGAAAAAAGAGTGTGACTAAAGTGAAGGTTATAGAAATACAAAGAGGGATGAAGAGAAGAGTGAGAAGTAGAGGAAGAGAAATACTGAGAGGAAGAGAAATACAAAGAGGGATGAAGAGAAGAGTGAGAAGTAGAGGAAGAGAAATACAAAGAGGAAGAGAAAGAGAGGAGCTGGATATCAAAAGAGAGAAAGGATTTAAAAAAAAAAGAAGAGTGTGAAAATTAGAGGGCAGCAACAAAACACGGATGAGATAAAAGAAGAAATCCTGAGGCCAGATGAAAGGGAAGAATCAATGTTATGCGTATTAGCTAGTTAGGATTCTGGTGCTCAGTTCTGCTGGCCAAGTTGGATCTGTGGTTGATGTGGCCCAAACCAGGAGTTGATTCTGTCTGGAGAATGAATACAAGAAAGAAGTCAGAGATGGGGGAGGTTTCTATTGCTTA
The DNA here is from genome assembly GCA_006491835.1 of Architeuthis dux. Taxonomy (NCBI): domain Eukaryota; kingdom Metazoa; phylum Mollusca; class Cephalopoda; order Oegopsida; family Architeuthidae; genus Architeuthis; species Architeuthis dux. The sequence continues at coordinate 7,161,612 of VCCN01003854.1, read as the reverse complement.
ACAAGTCCATAGAAGCCTAATGAGCTATTGGTAACACTAATACACACACACTGAACGAGCGGCTTTTTATTGTTAATGAACATGAATGCGCAGGTTTCTATGCGTGTGTAGTTGTAGATTTGTTTGTACGTGTGTGTGCAGGCATGACATAAAAAATGTATTTATATAAAAACAAGCATATACATGTATATAATGAGCTGCTCATAATCTTAATACATTCAGGGATAGAAATTGCTGTCAGTAGAGATATAGATTCATATTGTAGCTTCACTGGAGAAGTAAATTATACACACTGCGACCCACAGAACAGATAGATAGATAGATTCATATTGTAGCTTCACTAGAGAAGTACATTGTACACACTGATACCGACAGAACAGATAGATAGATATGAACAGAGATAGATAGATAGATAGATAGATAGATAGATAGATAGATAGATAGATAGATAAATAAATACTGATTACATAAATAAAGGTGATCAGTTCTCTGCAAAACTGTAGTAATACAGTAAATTTTGTTGCAAGTGATTGATTGATATGTGAGTATTGCATATTCTACAAGTATATAAGTGTACTGACTGGGTAGAATGGGTGTGTAATGCTGATCTTCCCAATGAGAAAGGCTTTGAAAAATCAACATTTAAACTTCTGGCTTTTACCACTAGTTAAACACAAACTGCTGACTCCAGAAGCAAACATGTTACCAACCTAGCCACTAAGGATATATATTAATATAAACATGTTGCTAGTCATTCCTAACAATTAATATTTACAAACATATATACAGTGAAATAGAATGATTGTTTTGTGGTTCCTAATCTTATATACATCGGCCCATACATACATATAGAGACAATATAATCTTTTATAAACATGACCATAAAGTAGTAATTATTAAACAGAAAAAAAACTTCCATTTGTTAAATTTAGAATAAAAAGGATATAAACAGTCAAGATCACTGAATCATATATAAGAGCGCCTGAAGGTACATTTTAAAGTTCTTTATTTGTGTTGTAGGAATATTTTGCTAGGAAAAAAATTATAAATCAACCCAAATGGCTTTCCTTGGATTTGTCATCTATATTATAATGATACAATTTTTGTTTGTGGGTTTGTTACCGTAACAGCAAAAACGGCACATCATAGCATCACCGTTAAAATGCCCTAACTTAAAGAATAAAGCAAATCCAGGTGATTTGCAACTGTTACATTATGTTTTGGGAGAGGGGATTCTATTTATGATGTAACTATAGACCCTCACTTCCAGTCCATTGTAGGAAACTGATTCAAAATATTTTGGTTACTTCCTTTTACTTCATTGAGAGATCATTTTTCCAAAACACGAGGGAGGGAAGATTCTATGGAACTATATTGCTGAACTGGACCCTTACATTCCATCCATTGTACAAAACTACCGAATGATGCAAAAAGATGCAGGAAATGACACGAGGGAAGAGGGATGAAGAGATGGATGAGGAAAGAGCTGACCATCTTCAGAATGAGAGTAAAAGGTCAAGAAAGAGGAGAGAAAAAGAGACAGATGTATTCAGAATATGGGAGAAATAGCAAAAAGGAGGAAGGGGAGAGGATACAGATGAACAAAAGGCTGAACGTCGCTAGAATGAGAGAAAAATATAAATTCTATGAATAGGAAGTGACTTTATATCGAGCTTAACAAAGAATAAGAGAGTATATCATAAAGTTTAATTGTGTTGCCATAAAACAGAGAAATGCAACAATGCAATTTCTGAGTACCACCAGTTGAGCAACTGGTGAATAGTCATACTTATTGACATATTTGTTAATCACTGCTGTAAGCTTGGTTTAATGACAGATATTAACAGATTAAAAATGCAAACAGAAGATAATGTACTTACAGATCCTTTATTCAAATATTCACAATGACTGAAGTCAACCACACACATGTCCTTCCTGACCAGAACGTAAAACAGTACACCCTAGCGGAAGTCTTCTGCCTAAGGGGAATAACTCATGATACTTACTTAACAACCGCTGCCCACAATACTGGTTTATTGCTGGGTTTAGGTTATTCATGTGTTCTGACATTTATAAGCATCTATGTATCTGGACTTTGCTCAGCCCTAACCATTCATAGTAGAAACTAGAAATTTTGCAGACACACTCCCCTCAATGAGTAGGGAAAATGTTTTTTTTGTTTTTTGAACCCCCCCCCCCCCCCCAAAAAAAAAAATAGGTTTTTAGTGGGGGATTCAATTTACAATGTAAGTTTATGCCAAATTGATCCCTTAGTTTGTGTCCAGCAGCATTCTCACTTGTATTCATCCAATCCTGATCAAAAATGCTACTTTCAATAACCTTTTTCTTTTTTATCTGTTTTTAATAAATACACATATATAGACAAAGAAAGACTTACAGTTCTTCACTTATTTTTTTAGTAAACCTCAAGTTTAAGATTATAATTCCTTACTTTTCAATTGATGAAAGTAAACTGATTTACTAGTGCATTTTTGACTTCACATTTCAAATGGACTTTAAAAAATCTTTTGACAGTATTGTGTTTTTCTATAGTTTTATTTGTTGAGATTAATGCAAACAAATGTTAAACTCCAACAATGATTATTTTGACAATGAAGACAAAGAACTTTGAAAAGTGTCTGGAAAAAAGCAATTTTCTTGCTGGTATTTAGAATAGCTTATGGCTAGGCGATCTCAGAACCAAACGCATCCCCCCTTTCATGAATAAAGTTTTTTATTCTGCAAACAAATTGAGATTTAATTATCATATTCTCTATTTTCTGTTCTGTTATATTTAGGATTTACCCATGAGCTTTGGTGTTTGAATATTTGTTTTCTCTGATGCGAAAAAATGTTCTAACTTTTTGCTTCAAAAAACAAAAATTCACTATGAGTTTATATTTATATATATGCTGGCATAAAATTCTTAGGTGTTTATAAGGATCATATCAGTCAATTTAGCCTCTCTGATCTTGACAGTCTAATGGAAGTGGTGCTGTCTGATTTGGAAGTCAGGGTCAACATCATTAATTTTGTATATATGCTGGCATAAAATTCCTTACTTAAACTCCAACAATGATTATTTTGACAATGAAGACAAAGAACTTTGAAAAGTGTCTGGAAAAAAGCAATTCAGATAAGTTGACCTCCAATATTATTCTGATTTTGTTATTAGATGAAGTATTATGAAGTATTCTCAATTATTATTTAATTTTTCAACTAGTATTTCTTTCATCTTAATTTCAGTTGCTTTTTATAACAGCTTCTCAGACAGTCATTCATAGATAAAGGATGATAATGAAAGAAATACTAGTCAAAAAATTAATAATAACTGACAATACTTTATCTAATAATAAATTCAAGATAATATTGCTACTGATACAACTAGTGTATTAAAGAAAGATGGCAGTGAATTGGCCATTTGGGGAAATGGAGAATGACAGCTGTATGGTTTGATTTGAGATTCTAAGACAGGCTTCCTGAAGAAAAAGGGATACAAGTTTGAGTCTTGCCGGAGGCTTATTCTTATTTCAGATCTGTACTGCTTGCTGACACTTGTAGAATGAAAGATTAAAGAAATACTAGTAGAACTAGAATGTACTCAGAGAGCACATACCTCTGCCAACTGCCAATTATCATGGGAAGTAATTGCGCATGGTTCCACCCAAAAATTCAATCACTTCTTCCATAGCCGATTGTCCACCCTTCCACCAAAATTAATTGAAATTCATTGAGAACTTTATGAGATATCATATGGACAGTTAGGAGCATATACATAAATGTATGAAAAAGAAAATGGAAAAATATCTCAATCAAAAAAGTATTTCTTGATCCTCCCCACAATTTAATTCTTCTTTACCCTATTGCCCACTCTTTGATTAAATTTCATTGAAATTCATTGAGTACTTTTGGAAATATTGTGTGGACAGACAGCCATCCAGCCAGACAGACAGACAGACAGCCAGCCAGACAGACAGACAGACAGACAGACAGACAGACAGACAGACAGACAGATGGAAAGACACGATTGAATACGTATACCCCTCCAACTCTTTAAGCAGAGGCAAAAATTAATGATGTTGACCCTGACTTCCAAATCAGACAGCACCATTTCCATTAGACTGTCAAGATCAGAGAGGCTAAATTGACTGATATGATCCTTTAGGGAAGATTTTTCAAAGCTTAAAAAGTCAACCTATATGCTGGCTATGTATCAAAATAAAATATAAATATGAAATCTATTGATTGGTGTTTCAAGTACTAAGTCTGTCCGGTAGCCAGTATAGCTGGTAGAATATTTGGAGATGACCTGACAAACCATGGATTGTAGGTAAGACTATGACTACTACTTTACTTTCTTTCTCCCTCCTTTTTCTACTCACACCTTATTCTAGTTCTACTGATCACACCTCTGTCTTTGACACATTTTAGCTAATACCATGGGCCAAACGCTGGAGTTACTCCAACAGCATATTGGGAATAGGACTAATGGGAATATGGTCAATAATTTCTTTGCCTGACTTCATATTGTGATTGTATCTTGTCTATACAGTGCCACTCAGGATTATTGGTACCCTTGAATTTTGTACAATATCTTCAGAAATAAATGGCAGAATATTTTAATAGGATGTCTAAAGTAATTTAACAAAAGAAACTTTTTTCAACTTACATGTAGTTATTTCAAAGAAGAAATAAAAAATATGACCTGGACAGTAATATTGGCACCCTTCCTTTATATTTGGTTGCACGCCCCTTTTGGCAACAATGACTGCCCCCAAATGTTTCTTGCAACAATCTATAAGCTTCTTGCAATTGTCATCTGGTAGTTTCTCCCACTATTTCTTTTTAATTTGTTCAAGTTCTTGAATCTTTGCAGCATTCCTGCGGTGTATGGTACACATTGAAAACATGACTCCATATTTCCACATAGAAAAGTTAATAGAAAATAGAGTTTTATAAAGCCCAAAAATATACACGTGTTTTATTTACAACTAGCTGAAACCAGGATCCACCCCTGTTATGGATATTTTATTATGTAGGTATATTTATATTTATTTTCCAATTATATAAAAATATTGTCAATTGTGTTCTTAGAAGTTGAAAATATATATATAATACACTGGATCACTTTAACATCTTACTCCTAGAGTGGCCATTGGAACATCATTCCTCCTAAGTTTCGGCTATTAAACATCCTCAACCCTAAAGCAGTCTACAGGGAAGAAATGCTTTATTTTATTGACAAAGTTAAAGAAGATATTGTTCACTCATATGAATACATGAATTTGTCAGCCATGGGAGGATGTTAAAGTAATCTTATAAACTAATACATTAAATAGAAGAGTGGATCAATTATTATCTGAAATTTTGACTGTATGATATGAATATGAAATTTGATCAATAATAAAAAGCAGGACTATTGTATTAGTTCTACTTCTCTTCAATACAGTAAAAATAAATTGGATGAACTGTTTTGTCCTCAAATTGTGCAGTTGTTACTTATTCATGTAGTTTTTTAATGTTTGGTTTTGTATAACCATTTCAAAGAAGCCTGTCTGAAATATGAAGTCTGCAGAAACAATGGATGAAATGGCTTTTACCATATATGCCGGCATATGAGACAGACATTTAATTTTTTTTAAAAAGTGGAAATATTATACTGGGTCCAATGCACTAGTATTATGACTAGGAGGCCGTCTACTGAAGCCTGATATGGACAGTTATAGAGCTTGGATGAGTTGCAGTGAGTGGTAGTGCTCCAAATACCCTTGTAAACCATTCCACTTATAGTTCAGCATATATGGTATATTGTATAATGGAGGAAGTATGAATTCATGCAAACTCATGTTTTTGCATTATTTCTTCATTTTTTTGCATTGGCTATGAAAGTTGTGTGTACAGAGTTTTATTTGCTTTAAAAAGGCTGTTATTAATGTTATCAAAAGCTTCATAAAATTTTCAAGCAAGAAACAGGAAAAATACCCTCCCCCAACTTGTTCTACTATGGAAACTGTTACTGCCTTCATTGTTCCATTAATCAACTATTTCTGCAGAAAAGCGAAGTATCTTGGAACCAAGCTTGGTTCCTGGCCAATTAGACTTCTCTATGATACTTCGTTTTTGGTTATCCGGTTATCAGCTAGTCATCATCAAACCTTGCAAAGTCAATTTTTTTCTCTACTCTCAGATCTATACATCATTCTATTGCCAAAACACTTTTTAAAGAATTTGTTCATTCCCAAAAAACACTGCACATGCACACACATTTATTCTCTGAATCTACTCACCATCACTGCCAACATACCTTTTATACTTGAGAATGCCCAACTCCTCTCTTACACTCTCTTTTTCGATTGACTGTTTTGTTTTTACACAGGCCTTTACTTGATTGGGATCTATTTTCAGTAATCTTTTATCGGCTAATCAAAACACATTTGATTAGAGCTCCTATTTTAATTTGGCACAGGGAGGGAAGATGCTGAGATGGGGGTGAGGAAACACACCGATAACAACCAGCCTTGATATCACTTCATGTCATCATTATTTTTTCACTGTTCATCAGAAAGCCATCTTAAAGATAAGACGATAAGACAGAATAAAATGAAAAAAATAAAAGCAGCATAACCTATGACAAGCAACGTTTCGTAAAAAAGCCATTCTTTCATGCTCTGTCGGATTTTTTTGTTTTTGTTTTTTTACTCTTCATTATTTATTTTATACTTGTTTTTGTTGTAGTCTTTCATTCCTCATCATTAGTACGCTACCTCTCGGCATGTTTCTCCTCCAAAAAGTCCACTTTTTCCTCATCGAGCTGGTTATGATTTGAATCCTGTTTTTTGGTATTTCTTATAGCTTTTTTGTCCCTCGTGTTTTATTTTCTTAACATTTCTTAGGCCTTCTCTTTCTACAGCCCGCCTTCCAGGCAGCATCCATAAGGGCTAATATTCTTCATGGTCTCTTTTTTGTTTTATTTTGATTTTAATTCTTTTGTTGCTGTCATTATTACCAGCATCATTAGTCTTCTACCCATAGGCAGTTTGCTTTACCAAAACCTTTCCCCCACTCCTCCACCATTAACATTGTCATTTTGTTTTTTTATTAGTTCTCAATCTGACTTTCATTTTTATTTTGTTTTTATATGGTCTCCATTCCATGCTGAAACTTTTCCTTTTTTTCCCTCTTGTTTGTTTTTTCTCACAAACCCCATCATCGATCTACCCCCAGGTTGATTTCCCCCCAACTAAACCCCTCCCATACCCTTGCTCACTTCAAAGATGTCCTGCGCTGTCATATTAGTTTGTCTAAATCTTTGGCCCACCTGCTACTCCTTTACAAGAGTTTCAGGAAATTTTCGCCATTGTTTTTAGAAGGATCTTTATCTTGCTATTCTTTACTAAACATTATTTTTAACTTTAAATGACTGCTTTTATTTTGTCTTCTATGGGGGAAAAGAATGTAGTGAATTGGACTTCAAATAAAGATTATAAAGTTTAAATTTCAGTCCCTTATTTGGATGCATTCGCTTCACATAATATAATTCATTCAATATTATACATGACTGTAGTGTATGACTGTACAGCATTTTTCAAATTGAGGCACAGCTTAGCATAGAACATCTAACAGACCTGACAAGATAACTGATGTTGTTGATACTGTCCATTTAAACAGGTATAAACCTGAATTTCTCTGTACTCTATCCTAGCACGAGTCATTGATTTAAAATTAGAAGAAAGAATGAGGGTGTAAATCTGCATCACTATAATCAAATACAAGCAGATACCTTGACTCTGAACAGCGACCATTTACAGTTGTATTTCTTATTCAATGAGTGAATACTAAACATGTGCCAGAGAGTAGTGAATAGAATTTAAAAAGGTTTCAATTTCAATCATAATCGCAAAAGACACAATCCCAAATATCATAATTGTGAATGTTGAAATTTCAAAAGATCAGAATCCCTAAAGGTTGAAATTCTGAAAACAACAATCACAAAAGGTCAAAATCCCCAAAATATAATTCAGGTAAAACTAATAAAGTTCTTAAAAGACATTTATATACAGTTTTAAAAAGGGGTTTATTGGAGAAACATATACAAACATATTTACTTAAAAAAACAACAACAAAAAATCGTAACCGTAACCTTAACTCTAACCCTATTATATTCCATTATGTTATGGGGAATAAAGTAAAAAAAAGATCCATTGTGTTGTAGGAAATACATTATGAAAGGTCCATTGTGTTATATATTATATACCCTCAATGCAGTTTTAAGCAAAGAACAATCTCTATAAACAACCAGAGCACCTACCTCTATTATTTAGGATGTTTTCAGGATTTTGTCTTTCAAGATTTTGCATATCAAGATTTCAGCCTTATGAGAATTTGATCTCTCAGGATTACCATTTTCAGGATTTTAGCCTTTAAGGATTCTAATCTTTTGGGATTTCAACATTCGGGATTATGGCATTCAGGATTATGTCTTTCAGGATTATGATCGGCACCGCATAAAAACTTCTCATTTAAAACTTTGGTTATTGTAAAATGTATCCATACCTAAACCATTATTTGGTACCTGTTTTGTGCACTGTTTTTCATACTTCATCCATGTTCGACATGAAGCAGATAACTATACAAAGATAGCATTAGACTAATTAGATTAGAGGAACCACTATTGCACAATATATTCACAATGCAAAAGTTTGATTTATAGATAATATTACTATTTAGTAGTCTCTAGTTAGTTATTTTTATCAGCCACTAGGCTAATTTTATCTTGCAGCTACAGGTGGAGAAATATGTGATGTTAGTTTCCATTTAAAAGTTTAAAGGTGAAACCTTAAAGAGGTTAACACAAGTTTGTATATCTCTGCCCAGTTGATCAGCCAATACAATTGAGAAGAGTTAAGTGCTAATATTCAGTATGTACAAAATAATTTCTTTTATAATGGAAGGAAATCAACTTTTTATCAAAGGAGAAAAAGCCTATCTCAGCAGATATAAGACATCATAAAACCCATAGTTCAGTTCCATCTGCTGACAAATAATTTGGTGGATAGAATATTGGATTGATGTCTAAAGGTCCATAGTTTTAGCCAATGTTCTAGAAATACATGAGCCAGTAACTTATAAAATTGCCTTTGGATTTGAGTATCTGGCAGTGGAAACAAACATTGAAAAAATATTCATGTTTAATTCATGGAAACCCTCCAATAGTAGGAAGGCTTGACATTTATTGTTTCTATACCCTCAATAATTTTTGTTCTTCATTGTACAGAGCTGAAGAATGAAAGTCCTGTTTGGGGGCTTTTGGTAAAGGAAACAAAGATACCCCAGGATAGGAACTGTACAAAAAAAACATTCTAAATTGAGAAAGTTGGTTCTTGGTTTTGATTTTTTAAGGTTTCATGAACTGTGAATAGTCAAATTGTTTCGGTCAGCGGGAAGGAAATGAAAACTTGTGGTTAGAGAGAGAGAGGTTGATTATTAGTCAAACAGTGATACATAGAATGAAAAGACAGTAATATGTGAGTGAAAAGACATTGTTGAGGGTGAAAGCAAGACAGCTCACCAAACAGAAAGCCATTAGCTACGCACTTAACACCAGCAACAATAAATTGATTTGAGAAAGTTTCTTTTAACATAAAATCAAAATGGTTGCACTGATCAATGTTCCTTAAGGCTTAGTTTTCATATTAGTTTTCATATATAATTATTTTGTTTTTTTAAATTTTGATTATTAGAATTAGCTGTTTATGTAACCTGTGATATCACAAGTAAGTTTCATTAAACCATTTGGTGTTCTATTTCATGCATCTCCTTTATATGAATCGAGATAAAAGAAATGCTTAATAAGGTATTACAACATATTTTACAAATACATGAAATTGCATGTGGCCTGTGAAGCGCTTTTGTGTGGCCCACGACTAACTGGGAGAAGAAGAAGCTGGAGATAATTGAGTTACAACTTATGATGACACTAAAGAACAAGCTCGAGGAAAAGACACCAACAGGATTTTGGATGAAATATATTTCCAGCATTGACTTTCTGCATATATACAGGTGCATAAAGAAAATACTGACCCTGTTTGGCAACACTTACACTTGAAAAAGGATTTTCTGTCACAACAAACATTCCAAGAGAAATTATGAATCACTGCCACCCATATATGCTGTGTTAGGGGTGATCAACTAAAAAATAGGAAAAAAGGGTAATCAATGAATAAGTTACTTCTCTCGTTTTGTTGGGCTGTTATCACTAAGAAAGGGCTAAATTTAAAAAAATAAGTGGGCACAAACTAGTGACCAATTTAGCATAAACTTACATTGTAAGTTGAACCCCCCTCTAAAAATAGATTAGGGGGGGGGGCGATTTTAAAAAAACAAAAGAAAATTTTCCCTACTCAGTGTGTGCAAAATTTCAAGTTTCTACTAAGAACGAAGTCTGGATACATAAATACAAATAAATGTCAGAACACATGAATAACCTAAACCCAGCAATAAACCAGTGTTGTGGGTAGCAGTGATAAAAAAGCAAACATGTTTGACAAAATTCTTTTTTAGCAATAGAGTGGTAGGACTTTGGAAT
>VCCN01003854.1:7054756-7072234 GCA_006491835.1 Architeuthis dux | reverse complement strand
AGTTTTGGTGACAGTTTTGGTTGATGGTTTCTAATTATAATATAATCATGATGATAATAATGTTTAATGACAATAACAATAATGATTAATGTTTTCTTAACAAAATGAAAGTTGGAATTTTCTAACAATAACATGAAAATGATTAGTTCTCTTCTTGAGAAAAAATGCATATTTCCTTCCTTTTATTTCTTTTCCTTCCCCTTCATTTGTTTGTTCCTTCCATCTTTCAATCTTCAGCATAAATCCCATCTTTCTTTCGGCCCACTCTCCATCTTCCACCCTATCCACTCACTCTTTAATCAGCTGCCGGATTCTTCCCTTGCCTTCATTTGTTTTACACTCCCTCTTCCACATTTTTCAATAGCAAATTTCCTTTTTCTCACTTTAGCTCCTCACTTTTCAGCTAATTTCCTCCCTTCTATTATCATTCTCCCTAACAGCCGATGTCTTTTGTCTCTCTTGTCTTTTTCTAAGTTTTCTTCCTGTCACTTTCCCATTCATTATCAATTTCTTTTTATTCTTTCTCTCTTCACCCTCTCTATTGACTTTTTTTCCACCCACCTCTCTAATGAATAGAAACCATCAACCAAAACTGTCACTAAAACTGTCAACATAGGTCTCTTCAGTTTTTAAGCTGGTCTGGCTGGCTGTCTATGTATGTATGTATGTATTGTATTCATTGAATACCCCTTTTTTCAACTTTTTAATTGATCACCCCCAACACAGCATTTATGGGTGGCAGTGATTCATAATTTCCCTTGGAATACTAGTTATTATTTTTTACTTTCTTCCTTCTGTGTCTCACTCATGATTGATTTACATTTCTGTTTAGAAACCTTCAACCAAAATTGTCAACATAACTTTCTCCAGTTTTTAATGTTGTCTGGCTGGCTAGCTGGCTATCTATGTATGTATCACGTTTACAGGCTACACCAATGGTGCTAGATAGCTGAAAATTTAAACATTATGTCTTTATTATTATTTTTTTTTTAAATTCCCGTCTAAATAGGTTTTTAGTGGGTGATTCAATTCATGCTAAATTGGTCACTTATTTTCTTTCCAGCAGCATTCACGCTTGCACAACAAGAGGCGAGAGAATTATTCATCTGATATTTATATGTATCTATGTATCTATCTATCTATCTATGTATCCGGACTTCGCCCAGCCCTAACCGTTCATAGTAGAAACTTGAAATTTTGCACAAACACTCCCCTTAATGAGTAGGGAAAATGCTTTGTTTTGTTTTTTGAAAATTCTTCCCCCTAAATAGGTTTTTAAAGGGGGGTTCTATATGCAATGTAAGTTTATGCTAAATTGGTCACTAGCTTGTGCCCGCTTGTTTTTTTTTAAAATTCAGCCCTCTTTTAGTGATCACAGCCCAACAAAAGGCGAGAAAGGTAACTTATTTTCCAATTTTTTAATTGATCATGCCCAACAACACGATATGCTGTCAAAAGATATTGGTCACGCAATGGTTTCTATTGAGTGACTAACAAGGCCTGTTCTTTTTAGTCTTTCCTTCAGTACAGATTTTCAACCAATTCCCTCTCAATTAGTATTTTCCTACAATTTCCTTCCTTCGACTTTTCTTCACCCCTCTCTACCAATTACTGATTTCCCGAAAGTAAAGCATTCTTCTAAAAAAATTTTGTAAGATGAAATGACGTAAAGTGAAGAAGCAATTACCATTAATTTATATTTTCCGTTACTATAACATTGGAAATTTTTTTGAGCATTCCCAGACCCTTAAAATGGTGACCATAGTATGTTAGGCTGAGTGGATGGAGGTTGGGGTGATGTGAGGTACAGGAGACTTGAGTGCTGTAGGAGAGTGAGGAAGTGGGTGTGTACTGCTTTTATGACGGCTCATGGCAAAACAAGTGCTGAACGCTATTTTTGCTTTTCGTCTTTTTTACGTAAAAGCGAATGAGTGGAGTAAAGCGAACTTTTGGAAAGCGGGGAATACCTGTACCTTCTTTTGTCTTTGTCTTCTCTCTATGTCTACTGATACCTTCTATCTTTTTCTGTGTTCAACAGATAATCACCTGCAACACTGGTTTATTGCTGGGTTTAGGTTATTCATGTGTTCTGACATTTATATGTATCTATGTATCTATCTATATATCCGGACTTCGCCCAGCCCTAACCGTTCATAGTAGAAACTTGAAAATTTGCACACACACACTCCCCTCAATGAGTAGGGAAAATTGTGTTTTTGTTTTTTGAAAATTCCCCTCTAAATAGTTTTTTAGCTTCAATATGCAATGTAAGTTTAGGCTAAATTGATCAGTAGCTTGTGCCTGCTTGTTTTGTGAAAATTCAGACCTTTTTCACATCTCACAAAAGGTGAGAGAAGTAACTTATTCATTGATCACCCCTTTTTTCAACTTTTTAATTGATCACCACATATATGGGTGGCAGTGATTCATAATTTCCCTTGGAATGCTGGTTATTAATTTTTACTTTCTTCTTTCTGTGTCTCACTTATAATTGATTTACATTTCTTTTTAGAAACCTTCAACCAAAACTGTCACCAAAATTTTCAACATAAGTTTCTCCAGTTTTTAATGTGGTCTGGCTGGCTAGTTGGCTATCTATGTATGTATCGCGTGTACAGGCCGCACCAACGGGGCTAGACAGCTGAAAATTTCAACATTTACTCCTTATTTAAAATTTAAAAAATCACCCCCCCCCTCCGACCTAAATATGTTTTTAGTGGGGGGGTGGGGGTTCAATTTTCAATGTAAGTTTATGCTAAATTGGTCACTTAGTTTGTGTCCAGCAGCATTCACACTTCTTTTTAGCGATCACTGCCCAACAAAGAATGTTAAGAAAACATTATCATTATTGTTATTGTCATTAACCATTATTATCATCCTAATGTAGGTTTATGCTAAATTGATCCCTTAGTTATTATTTTGAAATGGTCTTGGCTCAACCCACGCAGTATAGTCGTGTCTCAGTGCTCCTTCTAGTCAGATGTGCCTCTGCTGGTCAGGCTGGCTATGTATGCCTACACCAATGGAGCTAAACGGCTGAAAACTCAAACATTTACTCCTTATTATGTCTAGAAAAACGTTTTTGCTCATGCTAAATTAATCCCTTAGTCTGTGTCTGCTTGTGTTTTTTTTAAAATTCAGACTTTTTTAGTGATCACTGCCCAACAAAAGGCGAGAGAAGTAACTTATTCATTGATCACCACTTTTTCAAAATTTTTAATTGATCATCCCCAACACTGCATGCTGTGGAAGGGTGAGCTAAGGAAGAATTAATTAAATTTTGGGGTGGATCCAGGGATTTTTTTACAGTTACCTCCCTGCATCGGAGCCATATATGTTTTTAGAGTGACAATGATGTTGGCAAAGGTATGCACTCTCTGAGTGCTTTCTATTTTGTTTCTATTTAAAATTTTCTTTCTCTTAAATTCATTTTTGTTACTCTTCTTTCTCTTCATCATTTATTGTGTTCACCACTATTTTAGAACTGCACAATTCTTTGAGGCAGTTGCCATGACCCAGTGTTTTAGCCATCTGTTACCATGTAGTGTTTGACACAAAATGTAAATCAAAGTACTATTCAGCATAGTTTTGCATTCATGAGTATTTTATGTCTTTTAACATCCTTTACCATGTAAGCTCATGTAGTGTTTGACACAAAATGTAAATCAAAGTACAATTCAGCATAGTTTTGCATTCATGAGTATTTTATGTCTTTTACCATCCTTTACCATGTAAGCTCATGCAGTGTTTGACACAAAATGTAAACTAAACTCAGCATGTAAGACTGAAAATATATTTCTTGTCATATAAATGCAGTGTTTTAAGTTTTAACCAACTTAGTATTTGACAAAAACTTTAAAACAAAGTTGAAAGTTCTAATCAGCATATGTAAAAATAAAAATATACTTTTTGTCACATAAACAGTAAATAAAGGTACTTTTGATTTTCAGTATCATGGTCATGCATTGGCTTCTTTTTTCTTTATATGACATTGGAGTTTTTATTATAAATTTCAGTACTGCACAAAAGATTCAGAACTGCACAAATTGATTTAGAACTGCACAAGCAGGGGTCTACAACACGTTAAAATAAACCCAGCCTCTTTCTTCCATTTCTAAATCAATTCCCTCTCAAAGAGTTTTCAGACAATTGAACTCCTTCTTGTTGTAAACGCTGTTACACAACGTTTCGGACAATCCACCCTATGGCCTTCTTCAGGTGTACTATCCAAATGTGATGGTGGTAAAATATCAAGTAACTTTTCTATACATCAACACATTAAAAAATTCAGCTAATTTTCTGTTGAAATACTTCAATAAATTTAATTTAAATGGCCCAGAAACTTTGGAGTTTTTAGTATTACAAACACATAAATGGAAAATATCATTTATATTTTGAGACAATATTACCATAATTTTTAAGCCTCTTACAGAAGTACAGATAATAATAGTATAAATTCAGTATATTTTATATTTTTTGTTGTTATTACTATTATCATTATTATTATTATTAGAAGCCTGGTTGCTCCAGGGTCAAACTCCACTTCTACTTCTATTCCGACTGAAGATGATTACTGCAACTTTTGGATTGTATATAAGATAAATAAAGAATTAATAAAAAAAATATTTTAGCATGAATGTATTTATTTATTAGAATGAAATAAGCCTTTAAATTTTCATCGATATGTAAAACTTGTCAGTTTGGCTCAGTCAGTAAGAGACCTGTCTGCTGATCACTTGGTCATGATTTCAAATCATGTTAGGGAAATATTCATTTTATAAATGTATTTATTTATTAGAATGAAATAAGTCTTTAAGTATTTCTAACATAAATTTTCATTGGTATGTAAGACTTGTCAGTTTGGCTAAGTTGGTAAGAGATCTGCCTGCTAATCACTTGGTTGTGATTTCAAATCATGGTAGGGAAATGTGAATTTTATATATATTGTTTTGGTTTAATGTGATAGGCAGACGAACAGTGAAGAGTTTGCTGCCCTGAATTAGGTGAGGATTGTTCTTGTTCTTGTTGTTACTGAGGAAAAACAAAGTCAACCCCGACTTGTACTGGAGTTTTGTCAATTATTATTATCATTTTGGTTGCATTTTTATGAGGAATCAGTATTATCTAGGAATTCCTTGGGCTTGTTTGCTCTGCTTTGTTCTGTATCTATGAAGCATGACTCAGTAATTTGTATCTTGCTAGTGGCAGATCTCAATTATATCTCATAGAAGTAATCTCCCTCATGAGTTTGATCAAGCACACCCAAATATACTAATATTTTATTATATAATTTCATACGCGTGCTGCTGCAATAAACAATAGCTATGCCGTCAACAAAGCCTTCATCAGATGATGACTCTGGGGTCAGCCATGGTTTCGGGGCCGAAGCATCATTACTACTAACCCAGAGGGCACTAGCAGTATTTTATGATACCAACAACATTTTATCGATTCTTATTATGATTGATGCATATCAAAAACACTATTGTTCTTTCCATGATTCGTTGGCTATCTTTCACAGAATTTTGGAGAAACAAGAAAAAGAACAGACTCTGTTCAAAACCTGCGATGATGTTTACACAATCTTTGGCAGCATTTGGCAACATCTGTCAACATTTTTTTCTCTAATAAAACTATTTGTTTCCAATTGATTTTAAAAAAAGAATGATGTAAAAAAATATTTTAGCATGAATGTATTTATTTATTAGAATGAAATAAGCCTTTAAATTTTCATTGATATGTAAGACTTGTCAGTTTGGCTCAGTCAGTAAGAGACCTGTCTGCTGATCACTTGGTCATGATTTCAAATCACGTTAGGGAAATATTCATTTTATAAATGTATTTATTTATTAGAATGAAATAAGTCTTTAAGTATTTCTAACATAAATTTTCATTGGTATGTAAGACTTGTCAGTTTGGCTAAGTTGGTAAGAGATCCGCCTGCTAATCACTTGGTAAGGTACTTACAACATAAGATATGTTAAAAAAATGTCTTAGATTCTTAAATTACGAATGCATTCTTATGTCAAATTTGTTTTAATTTCGAGAATTGATTTAAAAAAAGAATAATATGATGTAGTGTGCCATAAAAGAGAAAAAATATTCCTCTTTCTTTGGCCACTCTCTCTTCCCTTCCCGTTTTATGAAGAATTTCAACATTTTTTCAGTTTGGTCTGAAAGAAAGTGGTTTTGCAATTCGTTGCAGGTAAAAAAGCAAAAAAAACAATGATGAGGATATAAATCTGAATAATCTGTGGATGGTCTTAAAAGTGTTCCATCTCTGTTGACGATTACTGCTTTTATATTTTTGAGATCTTTAATATCCTCCAGGAAATGTTCATCTTTTCTCCATTAATTCAGACATTTTCATCCATAAGACTAGCTAAGAATTACCACCATCATCCTCAGCCATGTGTCAGATATTTATTTTTCAGATCAGGCACGCACCGTAGTGCCGTGCCGTTAATGTGATTCAGTTGAGATTTTGCACAAAGAGACGATTTTATTTTTGTAATAACTTTTGTAAAACTCAACCAATTTTAATGAAATCATCATCTTGTAGAGAATTTTATTTTGAGTAACATATTTTTTATTACACCAAGTCACAAATTTGCTCTGAAAAATATCTACAAAGTTTTAACAAATTTTCAGATTCTCCTTCTTG
Source organism: Architeuthis dux (assembly GCA_006491835.1). Classification (NCBI taxonomy): domain Eukaryota; kingdom Metazoa; phylum Mollusca; class Cephalopoda; order Oegopsida; family Architeuthidae; genus Architeuthis; species Architeuthis dux. The sequence continues at coordinate 7,065,570 of VCCN01003854.1, read as the reverse complement.
TTTTTGCTAAAAAGTTGCTGAGAACACAATGCACACCTAAACTGCAGGCCTAGGTAACATGATCCTGAAAATGTTTTAGGCTACAAAATTCAAGGATTTCCCCCATTTTGTAAATTTAACAAGGGTTTTAGCATAGGGGAAATACAAAAGATTTTGTAAGTCAGTCACATGTGAATTGGAATCAGAAATAAATCACTCTGGTGTAACAGATATATGCCTTTGTTGTGCAACCGATTAGCGCTTTTGGCTGTTAACTGAAAGGTTGGTGGTTCAAATCCATCTGGAGGCAACATGTAGTTGTAGTTGGGGCTGAATTTTCCGGTAGTGGTGCATATATATTAATAATAATTTGAAATTTGAGTTGAAGTTTTTATTTTTCGAGGCTAAAAATTTTAGTATGTGAAAGATTAACGAGATTTTAAAAGTCAGGCACATGTAAATTGTTTCAGAAATAAAAAAAGCTATAGTGTATCATGCATTTGCCTTCATGATGTAACTGGTTAGTGCATTCGTCTGTTACATCAGGCACATGTGAACTGGATACAGAAATAAAAATGGGCTGGCATATCACTAATGCTATATACGTTCGAAAGGTTGGTTGTTCAAATCCACCGGAGGGGCGGGCATGTTTTTGAAAACAAGAGTATGAAATATAGTTTACAATATTTTTATATATATAGATTAATTTACACATTCCGGAGTGGTTAGGAAATAAAAAAGGCTGGTTGCTAACATAAACATGGGATTCAGTTGATGAACTTTTGGTTTCAGTCAAACGTTATTACACAACAAGTTTAAAATCTTGAAATGCAAGAATCCGCAGAGAGATCACTATTTTTAATTCAAATAACAAGCTAATTGTTTACCTAGAAGTTAAAATGACTTCCAAAAAGAAAAAAAATCATAAAATCGTAAAGAAAACAGGACCAGTGAAAAAATGCATATCTGCACAATGTGTTAATATAATTATAAAATCTTGAAAAACACTGAACAAGAATATTTTAACATAAAATATATGAAAAAATATTAATGCAGTGGCAAAATTAAACAATCTTATTTTACAAAGTTTACTTACATGTGGATACATGCCGCTATAAATAGCTATTCTGTGCCACTCCATTAATATTTTTCTTACCAGTATTATTATTGCTTTTGTATCTATTTAGTTTCAGTATTTATCCTTGATATTATCATTAAAATAAAAAGGGGTAATAATCATGCTTGAATCATACCTTTTAGAAGCACCTTCAAGTAGCTTCATGCTCTGGTTTTTATTTGATCTTCTAGTACAAATGTTTTACTGTATATACAATTCCATAGATAACTTTATTAGTATTTGAAATGAGAAGAAAAATGCCTACAGATAAACTTGTCCTATTAGGGTGTTGTCTATAAAAACTCTTCATACACCCAAAAATGCTTCTTAGTCTGAAATAAAATCAGTTATAATATTCATAAAAATCTAGACATGAGAATTTTCTGTAAAATGTAAATGTGATCCAAAGCAAAAAACATTTTTTTTAATTGGGAAAAAAGGTCTGCTCTATATAAGATACATCTCTTGTGATAGGTAAGTTCTGTAACTAATTGTTTAAATAGAAGTTAAAATGACTTCTAAAAAGAAAAAGTCATGAAGTCTTAAAGAAAACAGGACCAGTAAGAAAAATGCATACTTACTTAAATGTGTTAATATAATTATAAAAACTTAAATAACACTGAACAAGAATATTTTAACATAAAATAGACTGTCGGGTAGACAGATTTTGTATTCTATTCCTATTCAAAGGTATGCCATGGAACCTCAATAGATCCTACTAGCTATACTAATTATTACTATTACTATAATGCTGGACTATAAGACAAATGGTTTACAAGGGTATTTATATGTTTTGCAGTTGATTAAATAATTAATAAACAATCATAATAATAAATTTATTGACGAACTGTGATAAAATAAATGAATCACACTTCTCAATGTTCTTACAGATGTTATCATGTATAGAACAGGAGTTATGGAAATTTAAATCTATGCAAGGACTTTATAATGGCCCTCTATATTCAAACCTGCATATGAATACAAATACAAGATTTTTAATCATCTTTATTATAAATATGAGTAGCAATCATGAATTTTTTAAGACTTCCTTTATCCTTCATATGAATGTATCAGAATCATTACCATCTCCATAATTCTGGTGTTTGACACATTTTTTATCTTTTCTTTCTTTTTTTTCTTTTTCTGGTGTTTGCCCCCTGCTGCTCCCAGGAAATTGGGGGGACAGCCTGCTGTGGTGAAGGAAACGGAAAAAGACACAATCAGTGTAAAATTCTGTCCTCACACATTGACAGTGAAGATGGCTGGAGCGATGGAGACGCCACAATGGACAAAACCCACCAACTTCCTGGTAAGATGCTCAAATATCAAACAGTCACACCTTCCTGAAAATTAATGTATCTAGTCGCCATTTCCTGTTTTTATTTTTATTTTGCTGTTGCTATGATGACTGAGAGACAAATCTGGGTGAAAAGCTATTGCCAGTAACCTAGTTGATAGACTTCCCGGAAGTAACTATTAAAAAAATATGAAGTTATTCTTCAAAGATAATTCATTTGCAATCAATTTTTCAATGCTCTATAACAGCTTGAATAATTTATTAAATGGCCTCTTTGTGATAAACTGGGAAGAATACCTAATGTAAATTATTTCATTAATTATTTTGACCAGTATCTTCATCTTTATTGTTCTGATCCCTACATTTCAACCAGTGTGCTCTCTGGCCTTCATCACATCTATGTCATATCCAGTAATCCTCAAGTAACTCCAAATAGAATCTCTTATCTCATCCACAATTATTCTAACTGGATACCTTCTGTAATTTTGAAATGTGTCATTCTGTGTGCTATAAGTAAATTAGGTAAAGTAACCTCCAACAAAAATAAACACAAATTCATCTAATTAAGGACTCTAATTGTTTCAGGTTACACTAACATAAAAGTTACATGATAAGGCACCCTGAGTCCTTTTTGTATAGAAATCACTTCTAAGTTATTTTGGGTTAAATGATTCCTTCCCATTACACACTGCTTGCTTTATAGAAAAAGTCTAGAAGAAAAATATGCATCTTCAGGCACCATTGAGAATAATGGGTTAAACATCTCAGAACTTCTATATGCTCTCATCACATTTATTTGATATAGCAAAAACCAAAACACATACCTATTAACACATGCACATATTATATAAATACATTCATTATGTAAAATAGAAATAGAAAAAGCAAGCTTGCAACTTATCATAGGAGGTGACATGTTCATACAGGCAGACTAAGAAAAATCTATAATAATATTACTAATAAGGACAGGAAAAATAATAGCAGTGGCAATAATAAACACAATAAAAATCAGTTAGAAAGAGTGACTAATAGCCTGGAGAATATGGTCTTTACTGTCTATAACTTTCCTTGTATTCACTGACAGACTCACATAAAAATTCCTCTATTTTATTGTTCTTACTTGTACAATCTTCTTTGAGGTGATTTGCAAGTCTGACACCAAAAGGTGCATGGAAGTTTTTGTGAATTGGAAATGATGAATATCTAAAGTGGTAGCATTAAAGTCTTACTTGGAAAAATATTTAGGGATAAAAATATATGACTATACATATAAAGTAAAGTAAGTAGTTCCCTTACGCTGGCTATGGCTTCAACCATCCCTGCTTGGGCTCCTCATATCCCATTACTACTTACTCAGCCTGTTTTGAAATATGTGAATTAGACTTAGATGTGACAAGCACTCAGAGTGGCATAACTCACTTCACTGTGCTATTTTACTCATAGCTGGGATATGACTATATGATGATTATTAATTTCTAATGCTTGTGACTATTCCATATTTCATAAATAATAATTGCATTTTATATGTATTGATAAGCTAGAATTGTTCTGTCCTTTTTCATTTTAAATTCTCCTCCATTTTGATTGCCAAGTAGCATTATAGAAATAGGACTGAAAGCTTTTAAAGTGTCATGACATTTTTTTTATTGAATCTGATATTTCATTAGAAACTAGTATAGTACCCGTAAAAAATGACTATTTATGTATAGATCGGCATCTCTTCCTAGGATCAGAGTATCTGTGCGCTCTTCCTAGGACCAGTGTATCACTCCCCTGCCCTCTGCCTAGGATCAGTGTAGTATCTTTGTGTTCTGCCTAGGATCAATATGTCACTCCCAGCACTTCTGTCTAGGATCAGAGTGTAGAATCTGTGCACTTATTGAAAAGTGTTACGTACACATACACACACACAAAACATATACATAGTATGCTGCACTTTTAGTATAATCTTTAAAGAATGAAGAAAGGGCTTGAAACAGATATCATTTGGCACACACATATACAGTGCAAACAAAATAAATACATATATCAATCAGAAGTACTGCTTGTGTATCTGTGGTATTTGTAACTGAATCTAGAACTTTCTTCTCTCCATAAAAACAGAATAACTGATTTTATCCATTATTTTACAAAGGAATGCTTGCCAAGTAATCTGACTTTGATAGTTAAAGATAATTTTTATTACTAAAAATAATAAGTAAGAGGCTTATTCTTTATTTTCCGATCAACACTATTTGCTCACTACAGGTAATCGGTCTGACCAAAAGTTGCGATAAAAAGCAACTAATAAAATTTAAGATGAAGGTAAAAAGTAGTCATAAAAATTTAAATATAAAGAAATATTAGAAATATTTCGGCTACTTTTCTTGATTGTTGTTAATTTAGATATTTTATATCTAAATTTAGATTAATTCTAAAGAGCGGAAGTCAAGGGAGATAATTAATAGAAACTTTTATTTATTTTTATTAGATTTCTCGAGAACTGCAGATCCAAACAACTTCAAACTCGACACTGCACTGCCTTGTGTGCTGACAAATATATCTGGCGAATGTCAACTTTGTACAATTGCCAGTTGTTGAGTAATCGCGGTGCATACACACTGAGACACAGAGACTTTTTTAACTGTAGTTCGATTACAACTAAGTGGGGCCAGGTTACAGAGTTTCCATATAGTCAAATAGCTGAATAATCAGCTGGTAAGAACTGGAGCTAGACTTGCTCTATCTGGATTTTTTAAGAAAAACTTCCATAAAAATAAATGATGATAAAATACTTCTCCAATTTTATGTTTTCATCTTTTCATTTGATTTTGTTTTATCAAAGCTATTTTTGTTTTTAAAAATGCAGGAAGTATCTTGATTTCAGATCCTAGAAGAAAAAGATTGTTTTTTGGAAAGAAAAAAAAATAGCAGAGCTTTCTAACATCTGGATTACTGAGTCAAAAACACAGAAAAATATAAATAGATATAAATTATATTTAGCAGAACATATAAATAAAGCAGAACATCATTACAGCTTGTTGATGTAAAGGCACAGGATTTCACTCCTTCACAACTCTGTATGTATTTGATGAAATAAAATTTCACTCTAAATCCTAATAAGGAACAAAATGAGATTTAAGCTGGTAATGACTCGTAACCTAGGTTATTATATGTGTTGTATTAATATAGATTTCTGGCTGCTATCCGTTTATGGATTCAATTTTTTGAATATGTACCAGAAAACTTAAAACTGATTTAAAAATCTTTCCAATTTAAAAAGAAAATTAGCCTATCCAAATCTCAACAATGATATAAGCAACAAAATTCATGGGTGCCCTCTGTCACTTTTCCAAGGGGAACAGGGGGGCCCATTGATACCCCTGGTGGATGCCTATACCCAGCATCATGTCTCGTATAATGAGAGCTTAGCAATTTTAAAGATATTTATTATCAAGATATACATTATAGGAAATTATAATGTTTGCTCTTGGAATCTATCATTATTATTTGCATACTGGACAATTTTGATCTTTTCAATTCATTTTTGTTTCATCAAAGCTATTTTTGTTTGATATAGGAAACTAAAAGAAAAAAGCTGTTTTTTGAAAGGAAAAAAAATAGAGGCGCTCTGTGCCAAAAACACAGAAAAAACACTGGTACATCAATAAGTTCATAGCCTAATAATAATAAAAAAACAGCATTCGTTTTACACAACAAATATTCATTTTTCAACATAATCTCCTTCCTTGTCAATGCACTTAATTCAGTGGTGAATATTATCATATAGATTGAACATGAAAATCTCAAATCAAAATTCTGCTAATAACTTGTATAGATAAATATAAATATAAATCATATATAGTATAAAATATCAAACAAAGACATGTGTGGTGTTTTAAATGCACCATTACATTTGCTAAAATAAATTTTAGGTCAAAATAATTATTTTTCAATAATTTGTAATTTAGTACAATTTATGAGTGTACAGATGTGTGTGAACACTGGTATAAAAATTGGCCCTAACTTGTGCCTAAGCATATGTACCAACATTAGTGATATATTTTGTCATCAATAAAATAAATTTAAGGAAATAGTAATCCTTAATATTTTTTTGCACTTTAGTTTGCAATATTTTAGCAAACATACAGTATGTTACAGAACTGAATGTTTATATAAGACCAATGTACAATCTTTGCCGGTCTATAAAACACATGGTTTACAAGGGTATTTGGAAGACTACCACTAACTGCAACTCATCCAAGCCTGACAGGTGTCCATTTCAAGCTTCAGTAGATGGCCCCATAGTCATAATACCAGCACAGGATGCAGTGTAATATTTGAATCAGGAACACCATACATACAGTGGATACAGACATTCATTGCTCAAAATGCCCTGATAAGAAAATGCTGACTATTTGCAGTAAAACTAGAGGACATAGCCATAAACTACAAATTCAGACCTCTACTGGTGTTAGAAAAAATTTCTTCTTGGCAAGAGTAGCAAACTCATGGGACAGCCTAAGTGAAAAGATGGTCACATCTGAGAAATATCAATCTTAATTATGATATTAGTTTAATCCCACCCCAACTCAACTGGATCTGGCTTAATGTTGCAATTAACTGTTGTCAAAAAAGCCTATTTCAAGTACATTTAATTTGTCCTATTTGCTAGCAAATACAGTAATTGAGAGGGATAAAAGTCTAGGAAAAATTACTTAATATTAGCTTTAAAATGGTTCTTCGAACTCCTTCTTGTTGTTTGTGTTTTAAACATGATGTTTCGGCCAATCTATTCCTCAACCTTCTTCAGGTGTAAAATCCGAGTGTGATGGGGTGAACAGAAGTTTTGTTTTTAAACGGGGTAACACGTCATGTTTACAACACAAACAACAAGAAGGAGTTCAATCGTCCGAAGAACCATTTGAATATTAATAACCTTTCTTAAAACTATAGAAAATATCTTTAATATTAGCTGTTTATCAGTGATGGAAATGGGGGGAGGAGTACAGTGTATACCTGCTTCTCAATTTTCAGGTTTTTTGTATGTCCAATGTCTACTAAGACATTACCATATACCTAGTACCAAAATCCAAGCCATACCATATACCTAGTTCCTAAAACCCATTTCCATCATTGCTGTTTATGTAATTACAGGTAGGACTTAATAAAATTCACAGATAAATCCTATCCATGGTATTACAGATTACATAAACAGTTGATATTTTATAATATTACAATGGAAAATCAAGAATGTTATAAAGTTATAAAAGTTACAACGCATGCTTATCAAGAATGTTTAGAGAATATTATGAAAAGTAATTTTTCCTAGACTTTAATCACTCTAGATTATATTATGTAGTATTAATCACTGCTACCCACAACACTGGTTTATTGCTGGGTTTAGGTTATTCATGTGTTCTGACATTTATATGTATCTATGTATCTATCTATGTATCCAGACTTTGCCCAGCCCTAACCGGTCATAGTGGAAACTTGAGATTTTGCACACACACTCCCCTCAATGAGTAGGGAAAATGATTTTTGTTTTTTGAAAATTCACCCATTAAATAGGTTTTTAGATATGCAATGTAAGTTTATGCTAAATTGGTCACTAGTTTGTGCCCGCTTGTGTTTTTAAAATTCAGCCCTTTTTTAGTGATCACGGTCCAACAAAACGTGAGAGAAGTAGTTTGTGTCCAGCAGTATTCATGCTTGTTTTTTTTTTCAAAAATTTGGACTTTTTTAGTGATCACTGCCCAACAAAAGGCGAGAGAAGTAACTTATTTATTGATCACCCTTTTTACAACTTTTTAATTGATCAACCCCAACACAAGTGGCAGTGATTCATAATTTCCCTTGGAATGCTAGTCTGTTTCGTTTTCCCTTTATTTTCTAAATTCTTAATAACATATCTATTCTTTGTTAATCTGTTTACTTTAATATTTATCAGTAAATAAATTTAGTAAATTCAAGCAGGCGATTTTTCTTGCAATGTATTTATGTGTGAACTAAAATATGTAGATCAGTGTCACTAATCAGTGAGAACACAGAGGAAAATATTATTTAAAATCTGGATTTTAAAAGATTTTCCGACAAAGTATAATTCCTATACAGTGGTCCCCCTTATTTGCATTTTCAGGTAAGCACTTCATAAGTTTTATTTAATAAATGGTCCCAAAGCGCAAGAGTAGTGATACTGGCCATTCGGATATGCAAAAGAAGCCATAAAGTGCTTCCTTTAAATGAAAAGGTGAAAGTTCTTAACTTAATAAGGAAAGGAAAAAATCGTATTGTGCCTAATTCATAAATTGAACTTCATAGATACGTATGTACACTGTACAGGGTTCGGTAATATCCACGGTTTATGCAATAAAATGATTTTTACAATTTTAAAAATTACCAAACTAACAGTGATTTTTTTTTATTAACAAAATGTCTTAACCTATTTTTCCAGTATCAGATATCATTGAATTAATTATCATATCCACATAAGTTCTAAAGCGTAGAAATATGCGGGTGTGCATAGCCTCCCAGTTGAAATTGAAAGAAGGGAGATAACTTCTTAGAGTTTGTAGATCAACACGCGATGTTCTACCAACTTATTTTGAAAGTTAGTTCTGCGAACACGAACACACACACACACACACACACACACACACACACAAACAACTATACGTGTATATGTACAAATATCTCTCTCAAATTATTTATATTTGTAGATTACATATTTACCGTCTTTTCTTTTATTATCATTTCTAACCAGAAATATCAAAACATGGACTGGCTTTTTCGATTATTAACCACACACACACACGTCACGTGACACATGCCTTTTTAAGCACGCAACTATTCAAACACTTTTAAATACCCACTAACCGAGCAGATGCTTTTTCTATAACATTTATTTTAGTGTGGAAAAAAAAAATACATACATACATTTCTTTTTGCTTCTTTCAATACACACGCTCAGATTCATTATCACGATCTTGTGATAGACCACTACTACTCCAGTGACTTGTCTATCCCCAACCTTTTAAATTCATTCTTTTTTAGACACCCTCACTGTAAACAACCAACATTAACATTAACAATCAATTACAGATTCTGGAAACATTAATGCTCACCTTCTCTAAAATACCCACACAAAACTAGGACTTTCAAGTTAATGCATCCTTCATTCATACAATGTCATACTTTAAAAAAGAAAGAAAAGCAAGGTTATTGTATACCATTATTAATTTTTGACTAGTATTTTCTTTACTCTTAAATTTTTTGGTTACTTTCTTTTTTTCTATCACTACCCAACTTACTCAAACCACCAATCTAATGGCAGTGAGTAAACATTGCAGATCGGAAATATAGAATAAAGAATAAGCTCTAGGTGAGACTCGAACTCGTTTCACTTTTAACTTGTAAGAGCTCTAGAACAGGGTATTAAGGAGTGGGTGATGGGCCAAATAATTACCATAAAAAGCTTGAAATATGGAAATTATCCATTTAAATAGATGTAATATTTTGCTTCAAATCAATGAATAACGCATGCTAGAAAATCATTTGTGCTTCACCAAGAATGCCAATTAGTCACGATTTATTTCAATCAAGGTATCATTTGAATCTATTAAAAACACACAAAGAATCGTTAAAGTATAATAAGTAAGCATAGCATCCCAATATTTCTTGCGGGCTGGTCGAAATCCTTTTGCGGGCTAGATCAGGCCCACGGGCCGTAGGTTTCCAACCCCTGCTCTAGAAGCTTGGTAGAGCAGTACTGTACATAGGCAGCTTGCTTTCTGAGGTAAAAAATAGGGACATGAGTTTCAGTCTTGCCTAGAGCTTATTCTTTATTTCCGATCTGCTTAACCTTGTAGGTACTACAAATTTTACAAGAATTAGATTGACCACTTGCGGAAGGGCACTTTCACTTGGTCAAAAAAAAATCCATTCTCTTTGTTACATTATGGTAACAAGTGACCTCTTCCAAATTCTTAGAGGATTTGTGATCTTAAATCTCAATTTCTTCTAACAAAAAATCTGAAAAATGTAATGTTAATTTTTGTTCGATGATCATTAGCAGAAGACCTTGCTGATGTTGTAAAGCCCTCGCCATTACATTGAGATGACCTTTTTTTTGGCACAAATCCTTAATGACTTTATTTTGACGCACTCCTTAGAATTTAGACATTTTCTAAATGCCATTTTATTTGTGACATTAATCACTTGAAATGAGCTTTTGAAATTTCTTTTCTTCTTTTTAGATTAAATGTTTTAAAAAAGTTATTGATATGAACTATGAATTGATCTGTTCTTTCTTTAGTGATCCTCCTCTTTTAACTCCTACTTCGATTCACCGCTAAGTGAACTGAATAGATGGAAAAGGGTGCTACTATAGCGTGCGGTCTACCAGGCCTACTTTGTGGTCCTGGTCATAGGCTTATGAGC
>VCCN01003854.1:6911177-6928248 GCA_006491835.1 Architeuthis dux | reverse complement strand
CACACACACACAATATACCATATATGCTGGACTATAAGACAAAAGGTTTACAATGGTTTTCACTGCAACTCATCCAAGCCCAATAATTGTCCATATCTCGGTAGACTCATAATACCAGCACATCAGATACAGTGTAATATTTGCATAGATTTTGTTTTTTTAAATTAAATAATTAAATATCAGCATATAAGGTATATATGTCATCATCATCATCATCAGCCGTTATAAGTCCACTGCTGGACGAAGGCCTTTCCCATCTCCTTCCATGACAACCTATCTTGTGCTAGTCTCTGCCAAGTCTTACTGGCAAACTTTTCTATCTCGTCCCTCCATCTTGTGTCTGGCCGTTTCCTACTTCTTTTACTATCCCATGGGCACCAATCTGTTAATCTTTTCCCCCATCTATTGTCATCTCTTCTCGCTAGGTGGCCGGCCCATCTCCACTTTTGTTGTTTAATTAGTTGTATAATATCCTTTACTTTAGTCTTTTCTCTGATCCATGTTGATCTTTTTCTATCTCTTAGCGTTACCCCTAGCATTGCTCTTTCCATGGCTCTCTGTGCTATTCTAAGTTTGTTTTCTGCTCGTTTGGTTAATTTTCAGGTTTCGCAACCATAAGTCATGGCTGGTATTATGCAGCCGTTACGCCAGTTCCGCAGACCATACCGGCAAGCAACAGATGTTTGCACTAAAACAAGATAAAAATGGTATATATGTATTTGCACATAAATCATATACATAGGAGATACTCAAGATGATACTGTTCACAAAGGGTAGCAGCAAAAGTCTATACTACATTCAGTTCATGTATGCTGTTCAAAACCCCAAAACCTTTGTGTAGCATCTTGTACATATTCATTGATTTAAGAGAATTCTTTTTTTTTCTCTCTGATCTTAAACTTTATTCAAATTTCCTATTAAAGAGTTCAGAAAAGTGATTTATTTAGACATTTTATAAGGTAAACTTTATTTCCCTTCCATGAGAAAATACAATATATTAGTCATTTTGATCTGAGGTGACGAATATTTTAGCAAAAAAGATATATTGAATTTTTCAATAAAAAAACCCAAACTTTATCATATTAACTTTACTTGCAAATTTCCATCTTTAATCTAAAACAAAAGTAATAAAAAGTCTAATACTATTTTTTATCTTGTAGTATATGAATAGACTTAAACTTCATGATATTTAACTATGAGGTCATTCGGGAAAGTATCCAGACATTTAATATTAACGAAAAATAGCCTACCTAGGGCAATGGCACCTTAGGTCCCTTCAAAGTACTCTCCCCTTCCCCTTTTCAAAACAGTCTGCAAAGTCCCCTTTCAGGATTGGCATCAGCTTCCTTGTCGCATTCTCCTTAATCACGTTCATGGTCTGAAATCTCTTTGGGAAAACCCAGGAGTCACAGGGAGCAAAATCTGGACTGTAGAGGGACTGAGAAACATGGGTGATGTGATGTTTTGCAAAAAAACTCATGCATGAGGTGTGAAGAATGGGCAGGCTCAGTCATTGTGAATGCAATGGTCACACAGTACACAAGCTCATTCAATGGCATCTCACTCCCGAGTAACCCCATGGAAAAGTGTCTGTTCACACATTCGCAGTATGGTCTGCTTTGATTTATTGCCAAGTTACATCAAGGCGTGTGCAATCGGTTCTTGAGATATTCAAAATACTTTCCGGACAGACCTTGTATTCATGAATTAAAAGAAAAGAAACTGCTTTCTAACGCAGATCGACCAGCTCAGTGAAGGTATGTTTTCACTTTTGCAATGGTAAAATATTGTGAAAAAAACTGTACTTTTGTTACCCCTTAAAAACCAGCAAACAAGACAAACAAGAATTTATTTCAGTTTGTATCCCTATTGCAGTGGTGTAGAAAACTTTTCAAGATTGGTCCGGCTGAAAATAATTTACTTGTTTTTACTAGACATAAAACTAATAAGTATTACGATTTAAAGGTCTTCGTGAGGTATTAATTAACTCTAAACTTCACAATTTTAGACCCTATCTTTGCAAAATATACCAACTGGACTGTATTGGCAGCTATTCTGCATGTATAATAAAAAAAAACAACATTTAAATTTAAATCAAACCGCTGATATTAAATCTAAATTTCAAATTCAAATTTTCAGATATTTCTAATTTCAAAATTTGACATGAATCGTTAAAATTCTGATTGGAAAGCTAAATCAAAAAAACAAAAAAACAAAAAAACACTCAATCTGAATTTAAGATTAAGTAGTTTCATGAAGTTGATTTTGAAGTTTCCAGTCTCTCATCTCCATTTTATAAAATTTTAAGTGGAAAATAATTATTCAATTTAATTTGGTCAAGCCCCCAAAAAGCTGTTGTCTTTCAGAGGAGGGATTTTATTTATTTTCCTCGGAACGAAGACAGCCTATGTTAGTAATGCTTTTTAGTAATACTGTCAATTTCAGGGACTTTATCACAGAAGGACTAAGGACTAAGATTCCATCCAAAGTACTTTTTATCATAAATTTACCCTGAAGGAAAATCAATATCAATGTACGATAAAAATGTTTATATTTTTGATTCTGGACAATCAAATACTTGTAAAGTCTATTATGAAAAAAATAAAAATTAGCCACTTTTAATAGCCTCAGTAACATAACATAATGTATCCCATAACCCAGTGCAAGGTCGTCATGCAATTTCATCATGGCTGTGTTAAGGACGGAGCCCATTCAAGCTAGTTTTGGAATCAGAGTTGTCCGTCTCCAAGACTGGTAGCCAACCATGGCTCGAGAGTCCAGTCGGCCCTACTATTTGCCTCAGAAGAGATGGATTCATGCCTTTCCCAAGGGCATTAGCATGAAATGAACACAAGCTGTCTGAGTTTGAACTCGGCTTGCTGAGTGTATTCTCTGTACCATTAACCCCTTGGCCACCCCACACCTCCACGATAGTCTCAGTAAAATCTATAAAGAATTCATGAAAATAACATTGTTATTTTAGTTTTTATTGTATGAACATGTCATGTTTAAGATGTAAAATTATTATATTTACAAAGTGACCAAGTATTACCAACACCAAATTATTATTTTTGTTATCATTAGAACAATGATAACAAAAATAATAATTTGGTGTTGGTAATACTTGGTCACTTTGTAAATATAATAATTTTTTTATCTCTATCTACAAGTGTATGTCAGTTCGAAATTGTGAGTGAGCGAGGCATGGACAAATGTAATTTTAAAATGGAAACCGACTGATATGATTTTTACTATCACAAAATGAAATAAAATGTGTGCCTATGTGTACCCATGAAAGATTTATAAAAAATGATCAAAGGTTCAGATTATGGGAAACATGAAAAAGACTATTTTTTAAGAACAGATTAAGAGATAAAGTTGTTAAAAGTGTAAGGCTATCCTATTTCTACTGCTCTGAGGATGCTTATCGATAGTGATTGTTAACAAGCTAGCCATTCACTAGCATGGTGAGTTCAATCTTCACTGGATACCCAACTAAACCCTGACATGCCTTGTGTTAGATCAGTGGTTCTCAGAGTCCCAGGTCACATACCTAGGGGTGAAATCAGGTTCTAAAATTAGGGGGAGCGAGCACATAAAAAGCTCCAGGACACGTACCAAATCATTTTAAATTCATTCTACATCTTTATTTTGTATTTGAAATCAAAACACAATAACAAGAAGTTTTACAGTATGTTCATAAATGTAACTTATATTTAAAATCAAAACATAATAAAAACGTGTTCTATTTAATTATTTTACATTTTGAAGTAAAATGAAAACAACAAGAAGCAATATGAAAATGCATGAAGTACACAGTTCAAAATGCTGGGAGTTGGTCGAATAAACTAATGAGTCCAAAATGTTCTTCCAAGGCCATGCAATAAAGTAAAAAAAGAAATAACAATAAATAAATAATGAGATCCGACTTTTATTACACAAGGGATCTAAAGAATTTAAAAATTGTTGAAAAGGCACCACTCTAGAAGAATGTGCTCAGGTATATTGACTGCCTCCCTGCTCCGCCTCTAGCTATGCCACTGCACATACCTCCCCTTGCGATCCCAGGTTTCCTCAATTCCTCCCCCTTTTTGTATTGTCACTAGTAGTTTTTCCACCATTTTACTTTCCATTATATGTTCCTCCCCTGATTGAACCCCCCCCCCCGTTTGAGAATCACTGTGTTAGACTAAACTAAACCTCATAGATATTTAACTCTACTGTTCTGAACCAACCTACTTCCCATTGTACCAAGTCACTCTTTTCCAAATCATTTCCCAAACACTAAACCCTGACATGTTTTAGATTCAGTTATTGTCATTCATAAATCTTTTCCTCTAATTCATTCTGAAATTGAGTCCATGATAAATCAATATAGTTGTTAAAATGAGATAGAACTATACAGCTTATTCAAGCATGAACGCTGTGGGTGTACTGGATATTATTTTATTATATTTAGAATTGCAGCGTTTATAGTTGTTGTACACATTTTTCATTAATATATTTTGATTGTTTGCAAACAGATTTTACATCACAATATAAATTTGTTTGCAAGCAATCAAAATATCATAATGAAAAATGTGTACAAAATACTATAAACTCTGCAATTCTAAATATAATAAAACATATCCTGTACATCCACAGTCCTCGTGAAAATCATCAATTTTTCTTCTACTTACCATATTTAAATAAGAGTGATGGAGACTCTCTTCAATTTTAATATGTATACAAAATCTATTGAAAAAATTACAAGTATTTACTTTACAATTCTGAGTGAAATAGGAATTTAAAATTTATTTTACTGAAGGCATCTTCTTGCTCCAAAGATGTACTTTTTTTTTAGTTCAACGTCATACTTTTTTTTCACAAATCAGTGAATAGTAAAAAGTCTTAAACAGAAAACCTAAAGCATACAGCATGTAAAACACACACACAAAATCTCGTTAACGCTTTAAGTCCTGTAGCAGTTACCTCCCTTGAAACTTTAAATTTGTGAAGTGTGCCGAACACAGATTTGCACTATTTTCAAATCTTGACAAATTCAGTTTCTTTTCGTTATCCTAAAACATTATCATAGTATTTCTTTGAAAGATGATTACTAATAATTTCTTGGGCTGTTGAAATGATATGCATGATGTATCAAATATAATTTCCCTCCTTTTTTTATCTACAGTGGGTTTTAAAAACCTGTTTTAACCTCTCCAAGTCAAAATAAACCCAAGCACATGATTAAACTGAATAATAACCATATACAATATTATATAATTAAAATGGTCCAGTTTTGTCTTTTAAATAAATCTGTTTGTGAAAAACATTTTCAATCCTCATCTCTTTATTTTTTTAGAATTCACCATTCCAAGAGAAGTAAAAAATAAAGATATAAAACTTTTAATAATAATGAATATTATTTTTTCATACATGTTTTTATTTTCTGTTCCAAGTTTTAATTTTATGTAAATAACTGCTGAGATTTATTACTCATGAAAATAATTCAGAACATTTTTTAATGAATCATTGTAAATTTTATAAAACCATTTTTTAATTGGATTGATAAATATATAGTGAATGAGATGATCACTGTGTCACCTTTAAAAGAATTGCACCCAAATCAGTGGGGTTACTTTAGCCTACATCAACATTATCTTGCAATGCAAAATACTTTTTAGAAAGAGGGTTCTCCATGGAAATAGGAGTCTGGCATTTACCATTGAATCCAGCAAAAGATGGCTTTCATTTTGTGTTCATAAAAGATTGTTGCAAGCCACAAATTTAGCAAACAAGATTTATCCCTTAGAAAAACTGACAAGCATTGGGAGATGAGCATAATCTTAGACTAATTTCCACATTTGGAGATAGAAACCTGAATTTATTTTAATAGTAAAGGGACATGTTTAAAATTCCAAATGGTATTAGGCAACTTTCTTTTCACAAACATTCCAAGTTACAGTATTAAACTTACAGATGTATTTTTTAATCAGTAATTTCAAAATTACCCTTTTTATGGAGCATTGTATTTTGATTTTTTCAAAAAAAATGTTTATGGTGCAAAAATATTTTCATGGTCAATGTAGTTTTATAGCAAATGAATTGATATATAATGTTCATGTAGTGTTCTTTAAATTTCTAATTACTATATTTGCTGCTGTAATGAATGCACTTTAAAAAATATACTAAAAAGTTTTTAAATGCAAAGGTAAGACCTTTCTATATTTTGCCGTAACTATCATGATTGGTAGTGTTCTATCTAGCCCAGTGGTTCTCAAACTTTTCAAGGTTATTCCCTACTTTTGTTATTAAGATTACTAGTTCCCCCCTTCCATTTAAGTAAGTTGCAACAAAGAATAATTTCAAATAATTATTTTATTTTGCATCTAATTAGACAGCTTTATAATAAGAATTAGTTTAATTTTATAATTGTACAGCTGCTGTTGTGTAATAGTTACTAAAAGAAAACAAGCAAAAATAATTAGGAACACATCATTTGAAATTTCAATTTAAAAAAAAAAAAAGAATTCAGCTATCGTAACTGATATACACATCAATGTGATCTCTGTTCTTGTTTTTTTGCTACTAGTTCTTCGATTTGTGGGTCTATTAGTGAGAGAGCACATCTTAAATCATTCTCAACATCCCCACTACCTTTAAGCCAAAAGCATTCACCACAACTTTTATTTTTACCTATTAGCGTTATTCCCCCCCTTGGACTACCTAAATTCCCACCTTGGGGGGAATTCCCCCCCCCCCCCGTGGGAACCACTGATCTAGCCCAACTTAGCAGCATTAATTATTCAACTATTATTAACAACCATGTATCCTAAATGCTAACACATATAGTAAATTCTAATAATTTTTAATCATATACTTTTTTCTCTTGAATATCCAATGCTATGAATTGTAATTCCTGGTATTGGATGTTGGATGATGATACAACTTGTCCAAGTGTGACTTGTAAAAGATGCTGTATCACTTGAAGCAGTATTAGTTATCTTTTTGTTGCCTCTTACAAATCTACAAACAAAATGGAGGTATTGTGATCTGCATCCCCATGGAATGAGGGATTTTTAAAAAAGAAAAAGAGAGCTATAGAATTGACACTTACAATCTAACAGGCTAACCTAATATAGCCAATATTATACAATAGGAAGTACTTTATCCACTCAGTTATACTGACTGAGCACATAAAATGATTGAATAAAATACTGCAAAGCAGTCAAAGTTGAGATTCAAACACCAACCAAACAAATACCATTATACATCTTGCCTTAATTAACATAGACTAGTGGTATTCTATCTAGCCCAACCTAACAGTATTGATTATTCAATTATTATTATCAACCATATATCCTAAATGCTAACAAATACAGTAAATTCAGATTACTTTCAATCATATACCTAAGATTTTCCTTTAATTTTTTAATGTTTTGAATTGTAATTCCTGGCATGCAAGATTGGGTGTTGTTAAATTATTCTGACAAGATAATGTCTCTTAAATATCCTTAAAACTGGTAATTTTGTTTCCAGTTATGATTTAAAGATAGAAACAAGTTGCTGTTATTGTCAAGGTGTATTTTTTATAAAACAAAATTCTGCTTCCTTTAAATATAATCACGAAGTCAATAATACAGGGGAGGTAACTCCCTTTATTGTCTCTTCTCAACTTGAACTTGGTAACATTTTAAATTATGATTTTAGTGAGTTTAATACACATTGGGTGCCCCAAATTTGTGGCCTTGTGTCAAACTAAGGTATGTTTAATAAATAAATAATTAGGAAAATTTATGAACCAAAATTGAGAAAGCATTAGATATAGATTGCCTTTATCTTTTTTTAAAGTTTTTCTTTCTTAGATGAATTAGTCTTTGTCATGATTCACAATCCATAAATAAATCGAAACCAATCCCCAACCGAGTTATCTTCCTTGAATTAAAAAAAAAATTGTTGTTGATATTACATAAAGCCGGACTTCTCAAACTGTTTTCATTCGCGACCCCTTTTGATGTGACCAAATCTTTTGAGACTCCTCACTCATTGTTATTAAAGCAATAGGTACTAAGACTATATATTAGTCTTTAGTCGAAATCCAACAGTAACTAAACATAGAAACGAATAAAGACTATTTATAATCTATATTAATTTTACAGTGTTTATTACAAAAATAAAAAAGAGAGAACGTAACAAAAACGAAATTCATTTTTAAAAAATTAGTGAATAGTATTGAGCCATTTTACCATAAACACCAAGAGGTGTACATTTTTGTATAGAGATAAAGAAAATTTAGTTTCTTAATTATTCTTTAAAAAAAGTTTTTCAAATATTTCTGAAACTCCCAGAGGTGTCCCAGTCCCTGCTTTGAGAAATAACCATCTGTTTTCAATTATTGAGAAGACCCAAACGCAATTGGTTAAACAAGACAATATGTCAATATCAAACTACTTATACCTGCTTTTCGTCTTCTTTCATTCATTGTAGGTAAATGTGAGAACTCAAAGTGATTCTTAAGAAAAAGATACTTCTTTACAATGCTGGGTTTCAGAAAAGATATTCACAAATAATTCCAGGTAGGTACCTTAAATTCATATTTTGCACCTTAACAGTGCATAGACTAAACATATAAGAACAATTCTCTTTTTATCCTAAGAGAATTGCATGGTCTTTGCAGTCTGTAATGACATAACAGGCCTTTTCCAATGTATTTGCTAAATTGTTAATGCTGGCTTAAGATTAAAATTACATCATTATAAAATGTATCTCCCGCTTCTCATCTACTTTCCTCTCTTGTCACTAGAGACATATATCAGCATGCATATGCTTACTGCTATTAATACTCAGCAATCTATACTATAATGATCCAATTTCTGCATGTATGTTTGTGTGTTTGTTACCATAACACAGCAAAAACGGCACATTGTAATGCAATCTTTGTTAGCGCAATACCGTTAAAATTGGAGAATGAAGCAATTTTCAGTTTAATAGGGCCATCCGTTTTCCAAGTAATTTTTAAGTATATATTTACAAAAATAATCTGTCCAAGGGGTGATAACTCCAGGTCTATTATCTTCTATTTACAGGGTTGTTTCTATGAGTTGTTATAATAAGAAAATACGAGGAATAAGCAGAGAAGAATCCTTGACCTTGTCTGCAATCTTCTCAATCAGCTTTTGTAGCATACCAGTGATGGTACTCTAATAATGTTTGATAATGATAATTAAGCTTAGTGATAATTAGCATTTGCAAATAATTATAATCTAAATTCTATAAATTGGAAATGACTTAATATAGAGCGGAGTCTACCGAAGTCAGCCTTTAAGTGAGTTATTACAAACTTTACATTTGTTGTATTATGGTTATTTACTAAGTTTAGCTTAGTCCTACACAAAACTGCAAATATGGGATACCCAGTGAGTAACAAACTCACTATAATAGGAATAGTTTATAAGACTAACTTACTAACCACTTCTGTAGAGTAAGGCATCCAATTATGGGTATTTACTATGCTTACAAGTGTCAGGTACCCAAGATCAATCTCACTACTGTAGTAATAGTCTGCTAAAACTAACTTCCTAAACATTGCCCCATAGAAAATCACCCACAATTGTTGCGTTCTATCTAAACATGTATTGGCATTTGTCACAAACCTGTTCTGAATTATTTTTAATACTGACCCTCAAAATAAATGCAATCTTATTCACTACTAATTAATTTTTTAGAAACAGTGAACCAAAACTGTCAACATAGTTTTCTTCAGTTTTCAAGTGATCTGGTCGGTTGGCTATGTGTTATGCGTACAGGCCACACCAATGGAGCTAAAGGGCTGAAAATTTAACATTTACTCCTTATTATGTCTAGAACGTTTTTGTTTTTTTTTAGCCCTCAAAATATACATTCACACTTGTTTTTTTTAAAAATTCAGACTTCTTTAGTAATCTCCACCCAACATAAAACAAGGGAAGTAATTTATTCATTGATCACTCATTTTTCGAATTTTTGATTGATCATCCCCAACAAGGCCTGCTGCCAAAAAACATTGGTCATGTGACGGTTTTTATTGAGTGACTAACCAGAACTATTATTATACTAATCATTTTTTAACAGAGACTATTTAGTTATTAATTATTCATGATTGTTTTCATTCTATAATGAAAACAGATAATTTTAGTTTTAGTTTTTGATATGAAAAATAATACTGCTACTTGCAAAAATGGGGTAACAAGAATATACTATACCTGATAATTCAATATCCCTAAGTTATCTGACTTGATATCCATTGTCTTGCAAAAGCACAGCACTGAATCTTTATCAGTCATGTTTGTTATATAATTGACTTAGCTTATTTGAAATCTGAACAATAAAACCCTTCTTTCCAGACAATAGTCTAAAACTCATGAAATTATTGATATTCAAAGAATAAAGATAATTACTTAGCCCCCCTAAAACAGAATCTGAAGTTTGCACACAACACATACATAGATAGTCTACCAGCCAGACCCACTTAAAGACTGAAAAAAACTATGTTGACACTTTTTGTTGACGGTCTCTAATAAATTTTTATTAATTATAACAAAGCTGGGTTTCCCTGTAATTATGTTTTGGCATCAAGCCTCTATTGCAGTGGTTTGCAAACCCATGGTTGCAACCCAAATGCGGGTGGCAAAGATGACCCTGAGGATCATTGGATAGTTTGAAAAAAATAAGAAAATGAAAAAATTATAAATAAAAAAGATGTAAAAAAAATGATACACTGTTAAGAGTAAAAAATAGTGCTAATATATTTATATCACAATTTTAGAATATAAAGCATCATTTAGAGACTCTTAAACAAGAAAATAGTTGTGAATAATAAAGCATTGATAGATGCATGAAAATTCCTGACGTATTCTAGTCTGTTCATGTCCAATTGTAATGTTATCACCTTCATGGAGGTTGGCGACAAATATTCAATGACAGTTGGTTGGTTTCATCACTCCTTGTTGTGGACAGTGTGAGGGTGCACAATGTGTCTGGAGATGACCACTCAATATGTATCTGTGGGCCACTCTCTGTTTTCTTAGCTCTGTGAGTTTTATTTATGGTGTGGTTGATTATAGTTTCTAAAGGTTAAATTAATTCATCTTGTTTATTCTGTATATTTTGAATTTTGGTTATTTTGAATTCACCCTGCTTGTTTATTAAACAGATTTCTATTTTTAGCTATTTTCTGTCACTAACAAAAGTTCTTTGGCCATCAATTTGTTGTTTTGAATCCTATTACCCTTTGACCTTATCAAAAGTATGACTGTTGTTTACCAAAGCGTCAAGTCAATTGTTTTAGTTAGTGTCAATCTGTATATTTTGAACTTTCGATATTTTCTTTTCGTTTATCTATCTATCTATTTTCATTGATGCACCTCCTCGCTATTGTACACAATACTTGAACTTGATTATTAAATTAAAGTAAAATTTAGTAAAATTTACATGATAAAATTAAATAAAGAAACACTGAAGGTTGCGAGGGCCTCAAAAATTCTGTGTTCAGTGTCTTAGCAAAAAACGTTTTGGAAACACTGCTTTAGTGGATTCTTATCCTAGCACTCTGATCTACTGAAAACAGACATATTCTTGACAACTGATATAGATTTTTTAAAAACCAGGTCTATGAATGCTGCCGGATACAAACAAAGGGACCAATTTAGCATAAATTCGCATTGCAAATTGAACCCTCCACTAAAAACCTTTTTTTGGGGTGGTGGTGTTTTTTCTAGACATAATAAGGAGTAAATGTTTAAATTTTCAGCCCTGTAGCTCCATTGGTGCGGCCTGTATAGCAACACATACATAGCCAGCCAGCCAGTCAGATTCACTTGAAAACTGAAGCAACCTATGTTGACAGTTTTGGTGACAGTTTTGGTTGATGGTTTCTAATACTGTTTTTTTGCACTGACTTATTTGCTTATTGGGAAATGTTAAATTTGGTTGATTGAGGAATGAATTGCAACTATACTAATACTACCTCAAGTTACCTCCCTTCATTAATGCATAAAAATTGTATGATACCCCCCCCCCCCCTTTAAAAATGTTAGGATAGGCTTTATTTCTAACATTCAAACATAACAATGAGAGCTCAGCAGCTTTCCTTCCCTTTTTGATAGTAGTTTCTAAGAGAAATGTTGGTGGAGTTTTAAAACATTTGTATGAAGCCGTGAAAGAGAGATAAGTAAAAAAAAAATCCTGTTGTAGTTCACTCAATTAGAAATATCAATTGTTCTACAAACAGATGGCCTAGAATTACCATGCCAACTTTGGTAGATTCAAAAGCAATCATGTGAATAACACTTAAGGTAAAAGAGAGAAAAAACAAGCCAAAGCAGAAAGGAATCTATGCCGGTAAATATGCATTAGAAAACTGTACAATAGGTCCCTTCTAGAAAGAATGTATTAGCTACACCTATTGACAGCCTCTTTCGTATTTTATCTCTAATTACATTGAAACTCTTTACAGTTTATTCAAAATATGCCCACACGATTTGCTTCACAGCCAGTTGCACTGTCTGCTGCTTGAATCTGTCAAATGCTGAACTAGTATACCAATAGATGTAAATAGAATGGAGTCTTTCAAGCGAGACTTGTTTGAAAAGTCTGTTGGAATTACTTGTTTGATAAAAATCTGGCTCTGATTAGCTTATAGAGCAAGGATGCCACAAACAGAAATTATAGTATTTTTGTGTAATTTATGAATGGATTAGTTGTAGTTGCCACAACTGGACATGTGAGAACATTAATGATGTATACAAGAGAAGTGATACAGAAGTTCTTTTACACTCCCTCTACTCATCTAACTACAATTGAAGAAATATGTGTGTGTATGTGTTTGTGTGTGTATGCGCTGCGATTACTCAACACCTGACCATTGTACGATATTTGCCAGATATATTAGACAAGGCAGTGCAGTGTCGAGCTTGAAATTATTTGGATCAGCGGTTCATGAGAAATCTAATAAAAATAAATAAAAAAATTGGAGATTATAGATCTTTCTTCCTAGTTTCAATAATTTATCTCCCTTGACATCAGATCTTTAGAATGATCTAAATTTGGATATAGAATATCTAAATTGGCAAGACTGAAGAGAAATAACCAAAATACTTTGTTTCTGGTTTCGTACAATGGATGGAAAATTATTTTACATGACAATTATAGCAGGCTGCTCCACATACCACAAAGTCCGACCCCTTCCAAACATGCACCTTTGGAACAGGCACTTCCCTAGTAGCAGTAATCAGCCAAAATCAAAGGTTAGGTGAAAAAGCTGTGGAGGCTTGAAGGAAAAATGACTGAGGCACATAAAGTTTAACAAGTGAATAATATTTTGATATAAATTTGAGGTATTCAATTGTTTATGTCTGGGTTTCAATAAAGGCAAATGTTTGTGTCCTGTAAGCAATGAGCAGAAGGTTGGAAGTTGGCAGCAACTGTTTAAAAAGTGAACAAAAACATGAACAGGTCTTGTTAATCACTCAATAGAAACCCTTGCGTGACCAAACGTCTTTTGGCAGCATGCCAGGTTGGGGGTGATCAATTAAAAAATTGGAAAAAGGGGTGATCAATGAATAAGTTACTTCTCTCGCCTTTTGTCGAATCACTAAAAAGTCCAAATTAATAAAAAACAAGCATGAATGCTGCCGGACACAAACTAAGGGACCAATTTAGCATAAACTTACATTGTAAACTGAACCCCTCTAAAAACTGGGGGGTGGGGGTTAAAAACATGAAAAACGTTTTTTCTAGACATAATAAGGATTAAATGTTTACATTTTCAGCCCTCTAGCAACATTGGTGCAGCCTGTAACACATACGTACATAGCCAGCCAATCAGCCAGATTCACTTAAAAACTGAAGAAACCTATGTTGACAGTTTGGATGACGGTTTCTAACAAGCAAATACATAATGATGTTTGTAGGTGCACAACTTGTTGAAAAAGGAGTATTTGAAATAATGATTCAACTACAAATTATTTACACAAAAGGACAATGTTATATGAGCAAAAAGGTTGTACAGCAAGTATAAGAAAGTTCTCATTTTTACTAACATGTGATTGTTCTGGTATTAAAATGTCTTTGAAATGAAAACTCATGGTGCAATTAATGTTGAAATTTGATAGAAGGGTCATTAATATTCAAATGGTTCTTCAGACGATTAAACTCCTTCTTGTTGTTTGTATTGTAAATATGACAAGAATTCAACCTGATGTGGCTTCCGTTTCTCAACAGACCTAAACCCGACAAGACAAAGACACAGAAACACCCGGGCCCTGTGTTATAAGCGTTACCCCCTTTAAAAATAAAAACTTCATTTACCCCATCACATTCGGATTTTACACCTGAAGAAGGCCGAAGAATGGATTGGCAGAAACGTTGTGTTTACAACATAAACAACAAGAAGGAGTTCAATCGTCCGAAGAACCATTTGAATATCACTGTCTGAGTTGGTCTGTTTTGATGCTTTTAAGCAATTTGATAGGATCAAAACAGCCTTTTGTGAAATATATTATAATGCATTGTGATTGGTTAAAAATTTTACTGTAGTCACTCTTGATTGGTTGATTTGAATTTGAATTTTTTATGTTTGCACTTCACAAAATTTTGTGCCAAACTTCAGGATCCACTTCTGGTCTATAAAAGATTTGTTTTGTCTATTTGAGTACTTTGAGTTTTTGCTTTTGTAGCAACCACTTTCGGTTGCTACTCCACAAATCAGAAGAAGAAGGGCTCTGATTCAAATCTTATGTGGCAGGTAATTATTGGTATGGATTATCTATTTAATAAGCTTTGGATCAAGCTGATCCAAATGTTTAATGACAAGCTTCCATCATTCACGGTCACTGAGTAATCGGGTCGAATGATTCCGGGAACATGGAAACAAAAACCAGCATCCTCAATTCAATAATACAAGGATGAATCAATAAGTCCATTGCCTGACACAGATATTAGCAAAGTTTTGATCTGAAATTTTCACTGTATAATGTTTAATTTATGTTATCTATGGAGAAGTATTCGGTCAAGTACATTAATAAGAAAACAGATGTTGAATAATAAATATCTCTTATGTAAAATAGATGCTTTTTTTCGTTGTTAGTCTACAGACTTATTGCTGAACCTATGTATATCAGTGGCATACTGAGGTGGGGGTGGAGGGGGCAGTGCGCCCTGGGTGACAACATCGGAGATGACTGCTTTTTTGATTGAAAGATATTTTTCCGTTTCTTCTGAAAAATTGAAAACTAAAGACTAATAGAATTGTTAGTAAATGTAGGCTTATGCCATCACATTCAGTAATACAGGAGAATAATGATGAATAATAAATAGTATTAGTATAAGAAAATGACCAAAATTCTAGATATCCTGGGAAGAGAGCAAGTTCTGTATGTATATCCCTAATATTGTCACAGTTCTAACTTATTGAAGTTGTTAAACTGGAGAGAAAAGGAATGTCAATAATAAAATTAAAAATTGTTATTATTATAATAGTGATAATAGTGATAAAAATACAATAATAATAGTTGCAGAAAATATCATAATAGCAATAATATTCAAATAGTTCTTCTTGTTGTTTGTGTTGTAAACACAAAGTTTTGGCTGATCCATTCTTCGGCCTTCTTCAGGTGTAATATTTTTAATTTCAAAAGGGGTAACCATTATAACGTAAGATTCGGGTGTTTCTTTGTCCTTGGCTTGTCGGGTTTGGGCCTGTTGAGCAGCTGAAGCCACATCGGGTTGAACTCTGCACTTGGCTGACTAATGCATTCAGTCGACATGTTGATATGAGCTACCTCTGATTTTTCTCTGCTTCCAACAGCATTCTCCACCAATAATCTGGACTTCATCCCAGAGAGGAAAGTGATATGGTCAGCCATTCCAAATTTTTCTATCTCGCTGTTGATTATGGCTTTTCTGTGTTTCTCAAGTCTGACTTTGAGGGGGCAGCCTGTTTCCCCAGTGTAGATTTTTCCACATATACAGGGGATTATGTAAATGCAGTTGTTTACAAGTTTCCATCGCTGGCAACAATATGGGTGGGTAGCCGTTTCTTTTTCTGTGAGAGGTTTGCCAATTCTTTTTCTTCTATTTTTGGTGTGCTACTAATGGTCGCTGCTCGGATTTTCAAACAGTTAACAAGGCCCTTTTTCACACAGAAGGGGTGGTTAGAATTAAATTTCAGGTAGAGGCCCGTATGTGTGGGTTTTTTGTAAACAGCTGTACTCAAACCATTTTTTGTGCGTGTTACCAGTACATCCAGGAAAGGAAGCATGTTGTTGTCTTCTTTTTCCATTGTGAATTCCATTATGAGTTCACGTGATCAAAGAAAACTTGTATGTCAGTTTGATGGAGCCACAGTAAATATGTGTTGTCCATGTATCTAAGCTATAGTTGATGAGCCTAAGGCCATTCGGATATTACACCTGAAGAAGGCCGAAGAATGGATTGGCTGAAACGTTGTGTTTATAACACAAACAACAAGAAAGAGTTCAATCGTCCAAAAAACTATTTGAATGTTAATGACCCTTCTCAAAACTATAGAAAAAATAGCAATAATATTCTATATTATGATAGAGAATTGGTCTAGTTGGCATTTCACAACATTTCTGAGAGATGATTTTATGCATGTATGACCCGGATTTTTGTTCATATTTCTAACAAATTGCCAAATTTATATAAGTATATAAAGTTTAGGAAAACATTAATTTTATAAAAGGTAAGCTAAGCTTATCAATATTTTTTCAAGGAAACTGACATCCATTTTATATTTTTTTTAAATCAAATGTCTTTTGGCTGAGATTGGAATGAAAAACATAGAGTATCTTAGAATGTTCACCAAAATGAACAAATAAGTCTCGTTAGTCACTCAATAGAAACCATCATGTTACCAACATATTTTGGCAGCTTGCTGTGTTAGGGGTGACCAATTAAGAAACTTAGTCACTCAATAGAAACCATCATGTTACCAACATCTTTTGGCAGCATGCCGTGTTAGGTGATCAATGAATAAGTTACATACCTATTGTTAGATCGCTAAAAAGTCTGAATTTTCAAAAAACAAGTG
>VCCN01003854.1:6900654-6910866 GCA_006491835.1 Architeuthis dux | reverse complement strand
CTGTAAAATACTAATAATTACTTTTAGATTATACTAATCTTTTTAAAAAACAAATCGTCTGAGTTCTTCTGGTCCACTAAGTATGCATACCAAATTTGGTTCAGCTGTGCCAAAGCTGCACCAATGAACAGAAAGTAAGGGTACAGTTTCGCATTATAATTACATTGTAAATAGAACCCCTTCTAAAACCTTTTAAAAAGATTTTTTGAAAAACTAATTTGTCCAATTACTTCTCATAGGTTCACTAAGTATGCACAGCAAATTTGGTTGAGCTGCGCCAATGTTTAACCCCCTTAAATAGCTGTTTACAGTGTTGCCTATAATGAATACACCCCTACAACCTTTTAATAGAAAGTTAATTGTCTTCTAAACTAAACATAGCAAGATTTTATTATTTCACAATCAAAATGGATATTATCAGGTATTATTTATAATGAAACACTACAGCATTGAAAAAATATGAATATGTTACAGTCCAAAAATGAGTACACCTCTATGAAAAAATATTTTTGCCAACAGAGTTTCAATGCTGTAGAGTTTGGTCATAAATAATACCTGATAATATCTGTTTTGATTGTGTAGTGTACTCATTTATGGATGACACTGTATATAGAATACATATGAATTTTTGAACACACTGATGTGTTGTTAGCTGTACATATAAAATCTTTATGCTGGGGTTCCTTAAAATATGAGAGTTATTTAAAGGGTTCTTCCAGTCTAAAAGGGTTGAGAAAGCTTGGTCTAAAGAATTAAACACATTTCAGTGAAGATGATGAGACAGTTTTTTTGGTTTTTTTAAATGAAGGCAGATGTGTACACAAGATCTTATAAAGATGCCATCATGGACTGGGAACTGCTGTTAAGAACAGGAAATTATCTGCAATCTGTTCCCCAATAGCCAATGTTATAAAAATTCTCTTTGGATATTTTTTCTGTTAACTGAACATTGATATAACCTGTAATATCGAGTTTAAGATTTGCTAGAGGGGTTACCTGGCATTGCCCGTGGAAAAATAACTTCAAATATAAAAACACAGAAAGACAAATGATATTTTATAGAGATTTCATAAAAGGGAAAAACAAAGTTCCCCCGATTTTGACCCCTAAAAAGGGAAAAATTCCCCCCTCGCTTTTGATCTTTATAAGGGAAAAAGTCCCTCTGATTTTGACCCCTAAAACGTGAAAGATTTATCTCCCCCACCCCCTTGAAAAAGGAGTTCCCCTCCCGATTTAGACCCATAAAAGAGAAAAAAAATCCCCCTACCGTATTTTGACCCCTAAAAGGGAAAAATAAAAGTGCCAACCTGATTTTGACCCCTAAACTTTGGAAAAAACCCCCTTCCCCGATTTTAACACCTAAAATGGAACTACTGCCTCCCTGATTCAGACCCCTAAAAGGAAAATAAAGGTCATTTCTATTTGACCCCTAAAAGGGAAAAAATGTTTCCCCTCACTTTTAAAGTTTTCCTCGCGATTGTCTCTTAGCTAGATTAGCTTTTTTTCTCTAACGCACCTATAAACATTATTTCTCTCTCATACATCTAAACATCCCCTCCGTCTCTCTCTCTCTCTCTCTCTTTCTCATATAAGCATTTTCACTCTCTCTCATACAACCTGTTTTTCATTTCTAAATTTTAATAATAGTGTTTAAAATATCTTTAATAATTAAATATGTTTTAAATATCTTTAATGCAAATAGAGAATAAGAGGAAAAGCAATTTTTATTTACAGTACAATTAAATAATGAGGTAGAATTCAACTTGGGATCTAAGTGAAAATAATAGTAAAAAAAATTATTCAAAAAGTCTAAACTGTATTTTAAAAAAAAAGCTACTAACAAATTTCCAATATTAACTATTAAAAATTTTTGAAATAAATTAAATACAAACAAAGAAAAATATGTGTAGACAAATGCAAATGTTTATTGACACAACATTAAATGAATGAAGAAAGAAAGAAAAACAGTTATAGTTAACTCTCGACCATAAAACTGTTCTCTATTCTAAACAAATATTTTGGAACACTTACAGATGCTTACTATGTCACAAATCTACTGGACATAAAATATGTGTTCAGTTTAGCATTATACTTGCATTGTTAAACGGACCCCCACTAAAAACTTGATAGTATTGGAATTTTCACAAAACAAAATAGTCTATGTTTTATCCCATATTAAGTCAATATCTATGCAAAAGATCAGACCCCTGGGACTTTTAGTTTGGCCATGATGCTCACTGCAGACATACATACATAATCACACACAAAAATAGCAACTTTCGCATAGTATTAGAGATCAAGTATATGTCAAAACTATCATTCATTATAATGATTACATAGTGACAAAAGCATGTATTGGAAGTAAGCAGATGCCAAACTTTCCATTATATATTTAGTGTGTGAAGAGATATAGTTTCTGAGCTTAAATTTCTCTAATAAAATTTTTCACCAGAATATGTTAAAATAATTTACACCGTCCAACGTTTGTATGCGGCTAAACTATACAATTACCTATGTTAATCCAAATAGCTTAAATAAATTGAAAATAAAATTCATTTTATTGTAAATGCTCAATCAACAACAACAATAAGTCCTTTTTTTTTTTTCCATAAATCATGTTACAGACACATACAGTTGTACATAAAATCCTTTTTTTTCTTCATAAATCTTATACACAATATATATTGTAAATCCTAAATCTTATCGTAAATAAATACCACACTTACAATAGAATTATAAACATTAACATTGCAGTAATTTTAGAAAAAGAAAAGTTAACCAGTGTTTTTTATGACACTATGAAAAAAGTGACCAATCAATGTTTGGGAAGATGAACCTCGGGAAGATGAACCTCGGGAAAATGATTGCCACCCATAGTGAATATAATATAAGACATTAAAAAATTTGATCATTTAAAACTTATCTATGTTCTGCTGGAAAACTGACTTTTTTGCAGTTTTTGATCTAAAATTTGTTTGAGCAAGTTTTAGTACTCAATCTGTATGTTATGGTCAGCAGGTTTGTTGGTTAGTTTTTAAATCAAATAGAAATGCATGCATAGCCAAAAGTAGCAGACAATATATATATTTCTTTTCTTCATTTTTAAAAAAAGTAATTTTTTAGATCTACTTTTAAGAATCAAATGAATATGCAACATAAGACAGATAGGACTAGAGGAAGTACTTCTAGATTTGTTAACTTTTACATAACCCTACACTGAAAGATTAAAACAACTTAATCTAAAGACCCTTGAATACAGAAGTAAACGTGCGGACCTACTAGAGGTCTATAGAATCTGGAACAACATACATAGAGTGGATACTGATGTTCATTGCTCAAAATGCCCTGATAAGAAAATGCTGACTTCATCTATCATTAGTAAAACAGCCATAAACTACAAATTCAGACCTCCACTGGTGTTAGAAAAAATTTCCTCTCTACAAGAGTGGCAAACGCATGGAACAGCCTAAGTGAAAAGACGGTCACATCTGAGAATATCAATATTTAAAAAAATAATCTTTATTCTGATATCGGACATACCAAATTTGACTACCATTTTTCTTATTAGTTTAAACACAGCCCAACTACACTGAAGCTGGCTTAATGACACAATTAACTGCTGTCAAAAAAATCCTATTTCAAGTATATTCAAGCATATAATTTTGAGAACTGAGAAAAATTTAATGAAAAATGAACAGATAATTTTGGAATTTTCAGTCACATACACACAAAATTTGAAAGAAAGCTAAATTTCTTTTAAACGTGGTATAGAATTGATTTAAAAAATCTTTTTCCTAAGTTATGATTATTTGCTTCATTACACTTATTGCACTGTTTGTTTTCATATTGCTTAAATTATTTTTGTAACTTTTATATAAGTATATATTGTTACCATGATTGTTTGAAGTTGTCAAGAAAGTTTCTTGGGCTGGGGTGGGGGTGGGGTTAAAAAACGATATACCAATTGTTCAGGGAATACTATTTGTTGTTATAACTACCATGAAATTTAAACATTTTTTCTGGTAGTAATTTAGTCATCAATGCTACAAACTTCCACAATGTACATAAACCAATCTGTTCACACACATATATATATAAACATGAAATGAAGCGAAACTTTAACAAAAGTTATCTCCCTTGCTACATAAGTCCCCTATTCTAAATCTTTTGTAGTTTCACGTTTTCATAATTAGGCAAGAGGTTTACTTTAATAACCACCTAATTAATGCTATATTTATGAAAAAAGTGTTTAATTGTAGAACTCAGTATATTAAATAGCCAGGTAAGAGAAATTCTGAATAATTGAGAAAATATACAAGAAAATTCTGCAGTGCAAACAAAAAATGGCAGTGTTAGAAATCTATACAACTGTGATCTGACTCCATTTCCGCACCAGGTTATATTTAGTTAATAGGAAAAGGTGTTGGAAATGGAAGCAGATACTAATGCATAGGCTACTATCAAAAGTTTAAATATCATTTTAGTTACTAAGTGAAAAAATTGATCCGTTGTTTTTTTTTTTTACATCAGATTTCGATGACCTTGAAAACCTTAATGTTGTTAATAGTTTTAAAGACATTTCTGCTGCTTGGTAGCTTAAATTATAATTCAAGCTACTAACAGATTTTGTGGATGGGTTGATGGATAAGTGTTTAATTGGAGCTTGAAAGGAAAACTTGCAATATTTGCTTTAAATTTGCATTTACATCTGAAAAAAGATTACTCACATAGTTTAAAAAGTTGATTTTTCAACTAAAATAGGGTTGTCATACATCCGTACTTTCCCAGACATGTTTTCCATTTGGGTCACAAAATCTTTATCTGGAAGGAATTTTTAAAATTCTTCAAAAGCCCTAAAAATTAATTATCACAGATGCGTTAAGTTTACATATCGCCAAAGTGTGTATTGGGTGGAAGCAGCATGTCCATGGGAACATCCTCTTTTTTTAATTGTTCAGATACAGCAATCCTAAACTACAATAAAAACTGTCTTTCTACGAATATAGAAACTATAGTTTCCCTTACTTCCAGAATTTGCTGTATCACTATATATATAATCATTAGAGTGAATGAAAGTTTTGACACATTCGTTTAATAAATCCTGTGATATCATGGGTTACATAAACAACTAGGATTTAAATAATTTGCAATGCATTTCTATAGTAAAATAATTTGCAATAAATTTCAGTAGTAAAATAATTTCAAATGAATTTCTATGTATTCTTTTAGTATTCTCATGGTGTGAATGAAAGTTTTGATACATTTGTTTAATAAATCCTACCTGTGATATTGTGTATCTACTGCATTTGACGGCATGTATGACCAAACCTTTTTCCCCAAATAATGGCTAAAAAGGTAAACGTAACCTTTGTTGACCAGCCCCACAATGACCAGAACTTGAGAAGGAATTAGAAGACTTGGTGATAAATGAAAGGAATTCAGGAAAATGCATTTTTCTTTATATTCCCTGCTGAAATATATATCTTATATATCATCAAATATGGTAATCCTTAGACTGGATGAAAGTTTTGACATATTTGTTTAATAAGTCCTACCTATGATATCACAAGTCAGGGCCTCTGAGAAGGAGGTGCAGTCAGTGCATCGGACTGGGACCCAGAGGGCCAAGGAATGCCGGAGAGTTTCTTGGGTAGAGCATCCATAGCAGATGAAGACAGAATGGCTAAAGGACAAGAATATTTGAGCTCTGTGTGTGTGTGTGTGTATGTCGGTGGGGCCAGAAACCAGCTTTGTACCACCTTATAAACTTTCACTCGGAGGCCTTCTCACAAGTTACATAAACAGTAAATAAAGAATATTTTCCATTCAACAGTGGGTTGCTAAACTCAGGCATTTATTTTCCTTATCATTTATTCAAGAATCTATTCATTCTCCACATCTTTACCCTCATTCATCTGTGTTGATGAAATGGTACAGCTTATAATGGCAAGAAAAATGCAATCAGTGAATCAGATTCCAGTCTTAACTTTGGATGAACCTACATAGGTATTCACAAAACCATTTAGTTCTTCCTTCACTTATCTATCAGTTTTTCTATCTATCCAGGTTTTTTAAAATGTATCTATTCAATTGTTGATTTATCTACCTGTCTATTTATTACACTATTCAGTCACCTACTCATTCAATATATGAATATCTATATCAATACCCTATCAATCTATCTACCTATCTATCTATCTATCTACCCACTAAACTTAGTATCTATCTATATGTGTGAGGAAATATCCTCAGGGCTTCTTTTGACATTGGTCTGCTATGTTCATTTCTTCTGTAATCTCACTTTTGATCCAGCCAAAGCTCACACTTGCCATTATGAAAATCCATACAAAATCCTGCACACATCGATTGCTTCTTCAACAAATCAATAAGAATTTGGGAACTAGGGCAATATCAAAAAGATCAATTCTTCATTCCAGTCATTCTCAAAGACAATAGCCTCAAAGAAACCATTAAAAAATTGGGCTGGAAAAATATTTCTACATCATAATGTTTGATATTTGGACTCAGAAATATAATTCATTTATGTTCAAGACTTTTGTCATGGTTGGAGACTATTAGTCATGTCTCTGTGGAGTTTTATTGTTTAATATATATAAAATGAGAAATTATTTTCCCATTAAGTATAAAACTGTTTATTCTTCATCTGTACTATTGTACTTTGCAGTGGAAAAAAAAGAAAAACAAAACAAAACAAATTTCATTCTAACATGAATTTAAAATCTTACACATTTTAACCTCTTAAATAGCACTAGTATAATTTCCATTGCGTTTTGAACAACAAGGCTTACACAGTTCATAGATCAAATGCAAGGTCATTTTTTTCACCTAGGGCCAGATTAGCCTATACGCAAAATATGCCACGGTGTAGGGCCCAAGATATTGAGGGGGCCCACAAATAGATAGCAATATAGAACTTTATCACTATTCCCTTGGAAAAAAGATCAATCATAAAGAATATTTTTTATTCAAGTCCTAAATGTATTAAGTAATTATTTATTACTTAATACATTTAGGACTTGAATAAAAAATATTCTTTTATAGGTAAAATACCCCTTTTTTAGTTCATACTATGAGACACCTTATTTTAACATTTGTAAATAACTATTATTACTATCTTTATATTTTATTGTATATTTCTTACATTTGTTTCCATTGTCTAATTGTTCAGATATCATATAATTTTAATATGGTGGGCCCAAAAATTATGGGTGGTGTAGGGCCCATTGTGGTCTTAATCTGGCCCTGGTTATAACTACATTGGTTCATTAATAAGCTCATATGAGTTAAAAGAACAAGAAAAGAAAACACATGTTTCAAACCTGTTGGCTAAGATTTAGAGAACCAGAAATTGTTTTGAACTGCATCTGAGTGTTTCTTATAAAAGGCAAGGAGACTTGTCAGTTAGATGGTCGAGTGCAGTCACCCCTGCATATCAGGGATTCAAATCCTTTTCATGACTTGTATCCTTTTCCTGTCTCAATGGCAATGCCTCTTGAATATTTATCAGACATTTGCATTGCAAACTCTTGGGCTTAATACTGTAGGATTGATACGGAATAATGTAAGGGAGAAAGTAAGTGTATGATGATCTTACAAGTATGTAAAATAACCATAATAATAATTATAATACAGTAGTAAATAATGATATTAAAGTATAGTAGTCCTCTGTAGAAAAAGGTGGAAGGAAATAAATGCGATACAGAGGCAATCCTCTGTGGATTTGGACGTCACGTGGTGTGAAGGAAGGTTTCTGATTGGCTGACAGGGTTGTGACATCAGAATGAGAGTCGATGAAGAAGACACAATTGCAATTTTAACTATTTCAAATGGCCTGCCTTAATCTGGTGATCTTGGTGGCCATTTTAAATACAGTAAAAAGATATGAGGACTGTCTTAAATAAAGTTCGGCAAGGGAAAAAAGTCCATACAGCAGAGAATAGAATAATGATAAAGTCAAATGCAGATATTTGCAGACATACAAATTAACATGATATTTAATAAACAGCACATATAATCTGGTACATAATCTTTAAGCTGCAATAGAAAACATGAAATATTTAAGTAGGATCAATCTTAAGTTAATGAGTAATTACTAGAAGTTAGCCTTGAAAATTGTGAAGGGAGTTTAGAAGTAAAATTAGGTGACATTATGTTGGTTATTCTACATTTGTTGTTTTATGAACTGACAGTGTTTGTCTTGATACAGAGTGATGTTTTAGTTGAACCAAAATATATGGTTATAGTTGAAAGAAAATATATTGCTATCAAGACACGTGAAATCAGTGTAGGAAAAAGCAAATGACAGAAAGAGTTATGCTAGTCACGCTATCAAAGAGAAATGTGCTGGTCCAAAACGACCAGGACCTTTCACTAGTGTTGGGGCTAGGGAAATCATGAAGAAGAAGAAGAAGAAAGGAAAAGTTAATCGAAAAAGAAACCAGGGTTTCATTATAGAAAGATCTAAGGAATTGGCCTAGATTGCTAGTGTCATGGTTTTTTATAGATAGCCATTACCGGAACTGAAGTCGCGACAAAAGGGGACTATACTTAGTTACATATTTCTATCTATTCAGGCCGTCTTCAGCTTAGTGGTTAAACTAGACTGGTATTCATATAAATTACTATCAAATAGAAAAATGGCTGTTAAAATACTAAATGCTTACCAATTCTTTTTTTGGTAAATATTGAATCACTAAATATTCTCTTTGTCAATTCTTTCATTGGTAAATATCCCTTGTTGATATATTGTCAGTAACTATATGTACCAATTCTTTTGTTGCTAAATATTGAGTCACTATTCTCATTGCCAATTCTCATATTGGTAAATATTGTGCACATTATAATACTGACTTGCCTTCTGTTTCAACATGCTTCCTTCTGTTTCTTATCTCATTAATAAAATATCTTGAATATATTGAATATATGTCTATCCTGTTCCTAGGTGACTGCTGATGTGGGGGTACACCCAGAACATGAATTACAAAAGACTCCATAAATAAATTCATAATTCATAATTTTCTAAAATAAATAAAATAAAATATCAGCAAGAATAACTTAATAGAGATCAGTGCCACTTATACTATGTTCATCATGGGGTCAAGTTATCCATGTACACAGATTTTCAGCTTGTAGGGTAAACCTGTTTAAAAATTTAATCAAATTTAATGCAAATAAAACTAGAAAGCACAGAGAGGGCATACATCGGTTAATGCCACTAGAAAATCTGAATGAAATTCATTGAGAACTTTTGGTGATATTGCAGACAGGAAAATAAAATTGACGATATTATGTGTTTTGGACATATAACTACGACGTAGGGGAGGTAATTGTGCATGGATCCACTCCAGAATTTAATCAGTTATTCCTTTGCCTATTGTCCACCCTTCCAGAACTTTTGGAGATATCTTGCGGACAGGAAAAAATCCAAACAAACAAACAAACAGACGCGACCAAAAACATATACCTCTTTACAACTTCATTGACAGAGGTAAAAAAGGGCTGCTTAGTCACTCAATAGAAACTGTCATGTTACCAACATCTTTTGGCAGCATGTTGAGGGTGATCAATTTAAAAAGGGGTGTGACGAATGAACAAGTTACTTCTCTCACTTTTTTTCAAATTTTCCAGCAGGCACTAACTAAGGATCAATTTAGCATAAACTTACATTGTAAATTGAACCCCCACCACTAAAAGCCTATTGAGGAAGGGAATTTTAATAAAACAAAAAAAACGTTTTTTTAGCCATAATAAGGAGTAAATGTTTGAATTTTCAGTCCTCTAGCTCCATTGGTATGGCCTGTACATATGATACATACATAGCCAGCCAGACTGACTTGAAAACTGAAACCTATTTTGACAGTTTTGGTGACAGTTTTGGTTAACGGTTTCTAATATGTATAGTATGTCTAAGAAAGAATTGAATGCTAGAAACAATTTTTACTAGTGCCAATATGCCTGACATTAGTATCGGTATAGGTTGGCTGATCTTATTTGACTAAGATCATATTTAGCAATCAACTGCTTTATGGGCAATTATGGCCTGCAAGGTGATCTTGGCCTTCTCATTTTCAAATGATGATGACTAGGCAATCAAATTTCTTCTTGTCAGATGGCGGGTTTCCATAACCCCTCCAGGATCAAATATCACTGAGCATTATATCCTGCTAAGATGTTCTTCCCTTTGATTTGACA
>VCCN01003854.1:6794143-6809854 GCA_006491835.1 Architeuthis dux | reverse complement strand
AAACATATATATTATACATACATGTATGCACAGTGTATGTGTAGTCGCACATTTCTATTCAGACACGTTTCATTCTTTGTTAAAGTATAATTCTTTTTTTGTTTTATATTGCATGCCATATGAACATCTATAAATATTTACATGTTCAGCTTATAAAACATATAAGTGCATCCATTATACAGTTCCTTTTCAACTTACACATGTTTAAAACTAAATCTCTCTCTATATATAAGTATATAACTTTTAATTTTTTCATAAAATTAAAACAGTTTTATCCCCCAAAAGTATTAAAAACAATTACAAGTATATTGATTTCAGTAAGTTGTATGTTCATGCCTTTGTGAAATGCAGTTTTCTTTGTATTTAAATTTTATTTTTGTATACATTTTTCATCACAACAAAAACTTGTTTTTCCCTCTATTGCTTTTTTCATAAGGATATTATTAATTTATTTTTCAACATTTTTCTTTATTTAAATAAATTTTAGTTTTATTTAAAAACAAAACAACTCAAAAACATTAATGGTATATATTTGCTTTAATAAATTGTATTTGTTTTCATTTTTGTGTGTGTGTATGCATGTCCAAACGCTGACTCCTGGACCGACTCATAGA
The DNA here is from genome assembly GCA_006491835.1 of Architeuthis dux. Classification (NCBI taxonomy): domain Eukaryota; kingdom Metazoa; phylum Mollusca; class Cephalopoda; order Oegopsida; family Architeuthidae; genus Architeuthis; species Architeuthis dux. Next base: position 6,809,240 of record VCCN01003854.1, on the reverse strand, counting down.
CTGACTAAGCCAACAAGCTTAGGGCCTCCCGACAGGAAACGTTTTTGAAAAACTCTGGGAAATGAATGAATTATTTAAAATGGCTGATTAATAAAGGAACTCTGGGATAATGAAATATGAAAATTATAAAAATAAATTCTCTTCTCTAAATAAGGATATTTTCATTCAAATCAGATAAAAATACACATGTCAGGGCCCATAAAAATAAGCCCTTACTTTCTCTCTAATTGAAACTATTCAACTGAGTAGGAAAGGGGCCTTCATAAAATATGTGGTGTGTGTGTAGATAGATTTTAACTCTGTTCATTTTTTTAAAGATGGCTGACAAAATCAAATTTGAATGCAGTTGAATAAAAGTTGATATTAGGATACAAAAACACATTATTCTCTTTAATGTACTGGCAGATTTGGCTCAGTTGTTAAAGCTGGACAGTGGAAAGCTAGAAGTCTGACGTTAGCATTAAAACTATCTGGTTGGCTGAACTCTTTGTCTCAAACTTACTTTGGAAGGAGAGCTTATATTCTAAATCAGAGCAGTAGGCGCCTTTCTCTTTTGTGGTCAATAAGAAATTATTGACACTTACATATTATAAATGTGAAAATTCCTTTCCTTTAACTTTCTTTAACTAAATAACCCAAACAACCCAAACCTGCATTTAAATTGATTAGATTTCACTGGATTTTTTGTCACAAAAATTCCTTTAAAAAGTCAATTTAACATTGTTAATAGTATTTAAAAAACAAATGGAAAATTGTCAAATTTTTCTATGAGAACAAGAAAAACAACTTTTTCACAATTATTCTATCATAATATAATTATTATCATATAAATCTCAAGACTGATTTCAATCTGTGTATATATGTAAGTACATTAATAAGTCTATAGCCTAATGATAAAAGAAGCATTTATTTTATACCACAAATATTTATTTTTTAACATAATCTTCTTTCTTGTCAATGCACTTAATTCAATGGTAAATGTTGATTACATTCAGACCTCCACTGGTGTTAGAAAAGATTTCCTCCCGGCAAGAGTGGCAAACAGCCGAAATGAAAAGATGGTCACATCCAAGAATATCAATATTTAAAAAAATAATCTTTATTTTGATATCTGACATACCAAATTTAACTACCATTTTTCTTATTAGTTTAAACCCAGTCTAACTACACTGAAGCTGGCTTAATGACACAATTAACTGCTGTAAAAAAAGCCTATTTCAAGTATATACATTGATCGAATATTATACAGTGAAAATTTCAAATTAAAATTCAGCTAATAACTACATGTCAGGCTATGGACTTATTGATCCACCCTCATACTCTATGCATTGCTAAAGATTCCACATTTAAGAGTATGAGATAGATTGTATGAAAAAAAAAAATTAAAAACATCATTGGATTAATAATATTTCAAATTGAAGAAAGACAAAATTGTGATAGAAATCAAAATATATAAATGACCCACATGATTAATCTGATCATACTCAAATTGTATCTTTAATATGTTTATGGTATTTATCTACCTCCCCACAAGGGCAGAATGTAACAGAAGGTCGAATTTAGTTTGGGCCCCACTCTCATACATGTGGGTAAGGACAAACATTGTCCAGTCCCCTCAGCACTTGCCTTTTGGCATACCTCAGGCATCTGGGATTGACCCTGACTCTACCCCTCTTAATGCAATGGGAAGGTGCCGCCTGGGATAGTGGGTCCGCTGGAACTAGACATGATTTTTATACCACCCTGGCCATGTGACTAGGAAGTGGGGCAGAGCTGGAAACAACACTCAAAACGAACCAGTCTGTGTTTAACTTGTTTATGCTCAAATTGTTTCCTTATTATGAACTTATTGTCATCATTGTCTTTTGTCACTAATGATCTATATACTATATCTGAGTTTTATCTTATATAATTTGTATGGTTTTTTAAGGCATGCAAGAGGAAGGAATATTATCGCTGCTATTTACTACACAAAACTTAGTATGGCATAAAGCCATAAGGGGGAAATGAGGGTGGGAGTATTGTGTTATGCCAACCTTCCAGGTAGGGAGGGCCTGCCTGCCTAAAAAATCAGCATTGAAATCCTGACTTTTTAATACCAACTTCTTGTTCCAGTGAGAAATATATAATATAACAGGCAATAGTATTGTTGAATAACAATATGTCGCAAACATAATCAATCTGTTGTATCAGGCTCGACCCAAGCCTTTATGGGACCCTAAGCAGAATTCGAGTTGGCGGCCACCAACCGCCTTTGTAAAAAACATTCAGCCTCTCTTGTGGGACATTTCAAGTGCTCTTGGGAACCCTAATTAGCTATTTCTTCCCAAGACTCTCGCCTGTAATCAAGTGACTTAAAGAACTTTGTGTTCTCTAAAATTTACAATCAAAAGTTCTTCCATGTCTAAATTAGAGAAAATACAAGCTTACATGATGCACATTTTTTAAAACTGCTTTCTTGTAAAGTTGAAGAATACAGAAAAAGCAGCAGGTGCATTTTTTTTCTGATATTAGATGATTTCTGGGGAAAAAACGAACTTTTAACAATGAGATCAAAACCAAGACAATTAGGAATAGCTTTCTGTTAATGTGTTTTGCTTTATCTTAACTGATGGAGATAATTAAATCATATTGTTAAAATTAATAAATTTGACAAATCAGTAAGACTTCCAGGTGGTCATCATCCATGTCAGTGTCAGTAATTTTTGAAACCATAAGTGAAGACTATATTCACAAGAAAAGAATTAGAAGAAATCAGGATAACTTTTAGAAATTTAATTTTAACCATTTCACTGCTTCATGATTTCACTTTTAATGATATTACTTCTTAAGAGAGAAGGTTAGGTAATTGAGTTAGTTGTCTTTGAAACTCAAAGAATTAGTTTTGGCTAAATAAAAGCTGAAGAGAAGGATATAACTACTGCCATCTATAGATTAAAGGATACATCATGTCTCCTAAATGAACAAGGCTGGCCATTTATTGTTGAAATTTCTGATTTCTCCATGTATAAGGAGAGTAGTGATCAGTGATGTGAATGGGTTTTGGGAACTAGGTATATGGTAAGGTTTGGTTTTAGGAACTAGGTATACAGTAATGTCTTCAATAGTAGACATTGAACATACAAAAACCTGGAAATTAAGAAGTAGGTATATGCCATACCCTCCCATTTCCATCCATGGTAGTGATATACTTAACCCTTTATGGGCCAAGTGACTATATATGATCACCTGAGGACCCGTCAGCCACATGCAAATATTGTAGCCACAAAGACAACATAATCCACACCAATGTGGTCTGAAAGCTTTGCAAAGTACACTTGTGCTTGAACAAAGGCAGAAACTGTTTTGAGGCATACCACACACCATTAAATTAGCCTGTTTTTGGCCCACACAATAGCATTTTAAAATCAACCTGGAGGTGTTATTTTTTGGTCAATATCAATTTTTATGTATCTATTCATTATATTGAATGTTATTCTTTCATTCCAAGTTTTATTTAACTTTCTACTTTAATTTTTAATTTGTGTATATCTTCTAATTTTGGTCACTTTTTGGGCAAGGCACCATATATGATCACTTCATCAGAGGGGGTTTTGCCCCCATAAACAAAAAAACTTCAGAAAACTTCCAACTGAAAATATCTTGTAAGTAGGTCTAGTTTAATATACAAAAAGGTTGTTTTGATATCTAAAATATGTTTACGGGTGCCCTATAAAGGGTTAAGATAATGACTGATCAAATGCTATAAAAGCATACAATGATTGACATATCAATGTCCAGAGATGACTAGAATTTCAGAGCATTTCTTCCAATAGCAGTCTTATAACAGTGAGATTCCTGAGGTTATTAAAGTCTTGATTTCCCTAGAGATAATAATACAAGTAAAATGGAAGCTATTCATTGACCTCTAATAATTACCCTAACACCTAGTTTCTACCATCTCCTTCAAAGTAATTTTCTTGGGGATGTATACAGCAATCTCAGAAAGGATAGCAGCATAAGTCAGTACAACATTCAGTTCATGTGCACTGTTCAAATTCCACAAACCTTTGAGTAGCACCCTGTATATATGTGCATATTTGTATGGGGTTGGTGAGTTGACATCTAAAATAATGTATATAAGTTTATAAAACATGTACATTTGCACATTAATTTGAAATTACAAGTATTAATTGCAATTCATAACATAGCATATACATGCGTATGATTACACATCATATTGCCTCTTAATCAGAAGCAATAAATTTTAAAACTCATATAAAGCTCAGCATGCAGAATATCTATTTAAAAACTTGCACTGAACGACAACCATACACTATTGTATGTACACGATAAGAGCATAAATCGTGACACTCTGAGCAATGCTATAGAAATGCCCATGTCATCATTGAATGTAAGAAACTGTCATACATAGTGGATTTTGCATGCAAAAGAATTTGTCCCATAGATGAAGAAGAGAGAGAAAAAATGGTAATAGCCTTTCTAAAAAAAAAAAATGTACACTGAAGAGGTGGGCCTGTGCAGGGGAGCTAAATCCGGGATGACAGTTATTACTACACTTTATCATGTTCATATGACAGAGAAGCATGTTTGTGTATGTGTGTGTGTGTATAATATATACACACAGCTCATATCTTCATGTGTGTATCTCTTGTCCTGTATTTCTATAAGAAAGAGAATATATATTTATGCATTATCTGTTTATTCTTACATGTATATTATAAATGTCTATTTTGCATCTGTATACATACAGCAATGCGAATATAAATATGTATTTACACGTATGTAGTGCGTTCTTATATATGTTTAAGTATATTGATGTGTATAAATGTGCTGATTCTTATTTTGTGTGTGTTTAGGTTTATATTTTTGCATGTATTTTTACGAGAGCTGTGCATATATACGAGTATGTGTAATAGTTCTGGAAAGATGAGTGTGCATAAAAACATGATAGAGAGAGAGAGAGGGAGAAACTGTGATAAAGTGGGGAAAATAATGTTCCTTGCAAAAGATGTCAAATCAGAAATTGGAAAATCTGCTGTCTTGTCAATTGAGGTATTCAATTGTTTATGTCTGGGTTTCAATAAAGGCAAGTGTTTGTGTCCTGTGAGCAATGAGCAGATGGTTGGAAGTTGGCAGCAACTGTTTAAAAAGTGAACAAAAACATGAACAGGTCTTGTTAATCACTCAATAGAAACCGTGGCATGACCAAATGTCTTTTGGCAGCATGCCGTGTTGGGGGTGATCAATTAAAAAATTGGAAAAAGGGATGATCAATGAATAAGTTACTGCTCTCACCTTTTGTTGGGGAGTGATCACTGAAAAAAACTGAATTTTCAAAAAAACAAGCAGACACAAACAAAGGGATCAATTTAGCATAAACTTACATTGCAAATTGAACCCTGCACTAAAAATCCATTTAGGGTGGTGGGATTTTAAAAAAATGTTTTAGACATAATAAGGAGTAAATGTTGAAATTTTCAGCCCTCTAGCTCCATTGGTGCTGCCTGTATGTGTGATACATACATAGCCACCCAGCCGAACTTGAAAACTGGAGAAACCTATGTTGACAGTTTTGGTTACAGTTTTGGTTGATGGTTTCTAACAGAAGGAATAAGAGAATGAGTGAATATTATGATGGTGATAGAGGAATAGAGAGGATGATGGGAAGAGATTCTGGTCATCAGTGATGTAAATGGACTACTGGTTATTTCTGAATCAGTTTGTATCAATTTTAACCCTAACCCTAATCTATGGAAGGAGGGTGAGAACTGGCAAATGTCTGCAAATAAATAGTTTGTGGCAAATCTATCATGTTAATTTTAATTATACTTACTTTTTCTAGTATGAATCTTAATCAATTTTTAAAGCAGCTATATCACAAAGTCAATTTACCATATTGAGAAAACAGATGAAGAAACATAGAATATAATTTAATCTACCAACCACAATCAGCACTTGCAATGAGAGTACATAATGTTTCATATGTTATTTCATTATGGTTCAGGTCCAAGAATTTAAGAAGCTGTTATTGAGTGGTTCAATTTTATCATAAATCATAAAGCCATATTTTGCTCTGTATTTTAAAAAATAAATTCTATTAGGTTATTACATATGAAATGTCATTTTTTCAATAGTAAGATTTAGGATGATATGAACCACAAAAAAACAGGACATATTTAATCAAAATACCACCCATTTAAAGCAATAACCCTTTTCCAACAATCCTCTAATGATAATATATCATTTCTATAAAATTCTTTATGTTTAGTGGTCATAAATTCTGTAAAAGCATGAATTATGGCATCCCTATTATTGAACATTTTATTATGGATATGAAGATCAAAATGCTTGAAAAGATGATAGTCTGTAGAAAGATATCAGGTAAACATGGAGGAAGCTGCAAGACTTCATATCCCAATTCTGTAAGTTTGTACACAGCTGAGATATATGGGGTCAGGGACTGGCATGGAGCATTCCATTCATTTCATGTATGATCCATTTTTCCAATTGTTTAACCCTTCCTATTGCCTTATGATGTGATATGTTTTCTGTTGAAGTCCTAAAGTCTCCAGGACCCCTGGGATTGATTACATAAAGGCGGTGCAACCGGTTCTTGAGATATTAAAAATAGCTGAATACCTTCTGGACAGACCTTGTATGTGTTGGACTATGCCAACTTTTTAGTATAAAGTCATATTTGTTATGCACTCATTACAATACAAACTCCCAGTCAGTGATTTGCAAGACTGGCACACAAAGCATTGCACTATGCCAATTGTCCAGATAAGTATGCATGTGTCGATATAAGTAGGTAACAATAACTAAACTTTTCCCTACATCTCAGATCAGATCTATTCATAAAACATACAAGCCTGCATATCTTAAAAGTTGACAGAGTTAATCCATTCAAACACTTGTAAAATAAATCTTACATCATAATAGAAATATCTGCCAGTGTCCATCTTGATTTTATACAAATTCTTTCCCATTCTCATGCTGTATACGATAAGGTCATTCATTTTCTTGTAAAATCAATAACACACACAAAAGACCAAGACCTGAGATCTCTAGATATGAAAATTCTGATATTGCAATTCTTTTTTGGACATTTACCATCATACATATTCTTGCTGACTTCCGATCTCCTTGGTTGGCTGCTTTCCTGGCAATTTCACAAAATTGTTTCTCCTTCTGTCCTCCATTATTATTTTATTTTTCCTTTTATTACTGAGCATCTTTTCAGTGTGGCTCGTCCTCTGCTTTCATTGTTTCTGGGCTTTGGTCACAAAGCATCAATGTAATACCATTTTTCCTGCAAGCAGTTCAGTGAGTAACGGCTTACTTCCTGCCAAATGTATATAGATCATTCAGCCATACCTACTTGTGCCTTCTTTTCTGCATTGGTTTTTCTAGTTTCTTGTCATCTATGATTGCACAACTTCCCCAGTCAATGTTTCATGAATGATTTTCATTTTATGGGGATTTTTGGAACATTATGTGAGGTTTCTAGCTTTGTATTAGCTCACTAGCTGCATGCAATGGTATTTTCATAGACTCCTAATGCATTTCATATTCAACTCCCAACATATGTTCTTTTTCTAGGGAATTCTATTGGCCAACTGGCACACTATACTACTTTCATTGTTATCTGGTTTATGATATTGGCTTTATACCACTTACTATTCTGAAATCTTTTAACATATCATTCTGTCATATTGGTATCTGTCTGGCTTAGATGATATCTGTGTCACACTTCAAATTTCTCATAGATTTCTTTGTTTTTTCTGGCATAATCTTAACTTACTGGCAAACTATGCAAGGGTGGAGCAATAAGACATAGAATTTAGCTGAATTTTGATCTGAATTTTTCTCTATATAATGACCGATCGATGTGATTAATGTTCACCACTGTATTAAGTGCATTAACAATATTTGTTGTATAAAATACATGCTTTTTTCATCATTAGGCTACAGACCTATTGATGTACCTACCTATATACTGGGGATAGTGCTTTATTTGTCAGATTACTAAACATATTTTGATTTTTCAACCTTTTATCTCTTGGTATATTTCTGGTATGTTTGATATATCCAATCTCTCAAGATTTCTACCGTTCTCTATTATTTCTCTTATGAACTATAATGGTAGTATAAAAAATGTTTATTTCATGAATGGAATGTTTTGATATTAATTCCATTATCTTTATCACTAAAAATCTGATCACTAAAAATGTCCAAATTTCAAAAAACAAGCATGAATACTGTCGGACAAACTAAGTGACCAATTTAGCATAAATTTAGATTGTAAATTGAACCCCCTAAAAACTGTTTTTCCTCAACATAATAAGGTATAAATGTTTAAATTTTCAGCCCTCTAGCTCCATTGGTGCACCTTGTACATGCGACACATACATCGATAGCCAACCAGCCAGACCCACTTAAAAACTGAAGAAACCTACGTTGATGTTGACAGTTGTGTTGACGGTTTCTAACAGTATTTTAAAATTATTGTTAATTTTCAAATAATAATAATTTTTGATAAATCTTTACATCAACCATGTTCTATTATTAGTGGAGTTTTGAAAAAACAGTACAACGTATGCGGCTTATTGTGATCACTTCAGAACAGGGTCTTTTAGATAACAATAAACTGATAACATTAAGCAACGGATATTTGGAACAATTTTCATTCATTGTTATAAGTTTACATTGTTATAAGTTTACATTCATTGTTATAAATTCATTATGTTATTAAATTCATTGTTATAAACAATTTTACATTATAAAAAATTATATGAAATTTATTTTTCAAATTTTTCAAAATTTTTAATTTATTTTAAAGAAAGTGTTTGGGACCGACTGATTTTGATAACGACAAATAACAGATAACATTATCCGTGATTATAATAAACGGCTTTCTCTGCAGTTTCAATTCCCTTTCAGTATTGTACTAAGCAAGTGACAAAATTAGATCAGTATGACTAACGATGGGACAGAATATAGTGAAGATTGAATATATACCTTTCTCTACAAAAGTGACTTAATCATTTACAACCAGAATTCAATCTTGGTTCACTAATTCTATTTTTCCTGTTGCATCTCACTACATCAATTTATGTTTCTTTGTCATCATTGTCATAGCAGGAAGAATAGTAATGATTTATTGTAAAACTCCAGTCCAAGTCTGGAGTTGACTTTGTTTTTCTACCGTAACAAGAACAAGAAAAACTCTCACCGATTTTAGGGGAGTAAAAATTAATATACCCATACCATGAATTGAAACCACAACTAACTGGTTGGTAGGCTGGTTTCTTATCAACTGAGCTAAATTGACAAGTCTTACATACCAACAAAATTTATTGTACAGATATGCATGGGCTTATTTTATTCTAATAAATAAATACATTTATACTAAAAAACATATGTTGGGAGTTGAATATGTTTTTAATAATTTCTTTATTTATTATATATAGAATACAAAAGTTGCAGTAATCATCTTCAGTCGGAATAAAAGTATTAATTGACCATGCAGCAGCCAGGCTTGTTTATTTTCATATATTGCAGAAAATATTCAATTAATGATGATAATGGTAACAATATACTGTCTCAGAGTGACAAAATGAATCATTAGCAAAAATAATAGCCTTAATGACATTAACATGGAATTGCATACAGGATTTTTAAAAAAAACAATGATTTCTTATAAGAATAGTAAAACACTAATAAAAGCAAATGATGATTTCTTTCATTTTTATAAAAGATTCAAGTGTTCTTGCAAATGTACACGTCTATGTCTGCAATTATGGTTGGGTAATAATGAGTTTTGTGATGAAGAGATTTTTTTTGTTTTATTACAAGGAATATTGGGGGAAAAGTAAGACAGCGAAAAATGAAGTGAAAAATATTGTCAAGTAAATAAAAGTGTTAGTACTAAAGGAATGTAGGGAAAAAAGACGAGGGGGAAAAATAAGGAAATATGAAGATAATGCAATGAAAAAAGAAAAAAAAATCATAAAAGAAAGGTATATACTTACATTAAAATGAATGAATAACTGAAAATTAGAACTGAAAGAAAAATCCCAAATGCAATGTAAAAGAAAAAAAAAATCAGAAAGAAATATTCACTCATGTTAAGGTAAAGAAAGAAAAACCTTGGAAAAAGAAAGGAGAAAAGAAACCTTGAAAAAAATGGAAGAAAGAGTGAAATGAAACAAATAGAAAGAGAAAGGAGAAAAGAAGGAGAAGATAATAAAGCAAAATAAAAAAAAAGGATGATTTATTATACCAATGACAAAATAACATTAATTCAAAGCAGCTGAAAATGTTTCCTGACATGAAAGAGGAAAGATAAGAAGCTGAGAAAATCTGAGGAAAGTAAAATAAATGGGAAAATGGTTTATGTGATTTCAGTGAATCACATAAAGCAAAAGAGAAAACGAGCTGATATCATAAATATATAATTCAAGCAACCTTAGAGAAAAGAAATTTACTTACCTTCTAGCATATCAAAGATGTTCATTTAAGTCAGGTGGAATCTTTGATGCATGTTTAAACTTCTTTTAGCATGTTCCATGTTGATCTTTCTCGTGATGAAAGAGAAAAAAAAAACACATGTTTCCCCAAATAATGAATGAATTCATATTTTGAGTAAAAATATTGGACCAAATCTCACATCATTATTTTGAGGACAGTTTTATAGTTTTACATAGAGATTTGTCAAGTAAGTAACAAAGTTTATCATGAAATTAATGACTGATCTTTACCCTTATTAGCACAACAATAAAGATAAGAGAGAAATGAAAATAGTTCAATTCTGTAAGTACAGGGGTGTACCTGGAGATTTAAGGGCCTGGGACACAGACCCCTGAGCGTCCACAAAGGTATTACTGGTCCATGGTCAGACCTTTTAAAAGCCTGGAGTTCATGAGTTTGTTGAGTGGCAGACCTTTCAAAAGCCCTGGGGTCCATATGAAAATTCCTTTAAATAAATAGGGTCCTTGGTAATGAAAAGGATGGAAACCACCGATTTAATCAGATTTGTTATTGTATAATGTTAGTAAGTGCAGTAGGTGAACTACTATTCATAAAGCTTTTGCCCTCCTCACCTAAATTGGAGGATTTACCCTCCCCCGTGTAAGTACACACTTGTTTTATGAAGAGCTTTCTGATCTTGCAACTTATTAATTGTGAATTAAATTCTTATTAAATTCTCAAGAAATTTAGCTTCCTTATTTCTTTTTTCTTTTAACATCTTTTTATCCTATTTATTAAATAACATAATCTAAATAGGGAAAGTAAAAAAGTAGGCTTAAAGATGAACAGAACAAAGACAAAAGTAATGTTCAACGATAAAGTCCCCCAAAAGATCATAAATATAGAGGGAGAGGCTCAAGAAGAGGTTGATGAACACATCTACCTAGGACAGGTAATAAAGCTAGTGAAAGACCATGACAGTGAAATAAAACGCTGCATAACGATAGGTTGGAAAGCATTCGGTATGAATAGAGACATTTTGAAGGGCACCTTGCTAATGTGCTTAAAGCATAAAGTATACAATGGTTGCATAATACTAGCCATGAATTACAGATGCGAAACGAGCTGAAAACCAACTTAGAATAGCACAGTGAGCCATGGAAAGAGCAATGCTAGGAATAACTCTAAGAGATAGAAAATGATCAACATGGATCAGAGGGAGGTCTAGAGTGAAGGATATTATACAAATAATTAAGCAGCAAAAATGGAGATGGACTGACCACCTAGCAAGAAGAGATTACAATAGATGGGGGAAAAGAATAGCTGATTGGTGCTCATGGGACAGTAAACGAAGTAGGAAAAAACCAGACACAAGATGGAGGGATGAGATAGAAAAGTTTGCTGGTAAGATGTGGCAGAGGTTAGCACAGGTAGGTTGTCATGGAAAGAGATTGGAAATACAGTTCCTTGTTTATTCTTGTAGACTCCTTGTGGAGCATGGTGCTACTTTGCAGTTTCAGTGGCGAGTAGGTTTAATCTTGTGATTTTGTGAGATGTGTGAAATGTCTTGTGAGACACGGGTGATACTGAGTAATTTGATAGATGAACAGTTTAATCAATCTGTTCAAATTCCCCAAACCTTTGGGTAACACTTTGTATTTCTATGTTTGTTTAAAATAAGGCCACAAGAAGAGCGTAGTATGACCTAATATAATCCCAATTAGCTGGGAAATTTTGGATGCATCATGTAAAGGAATAAAAGTCACACTGACAAACGATAGTAAGACAACAGTTTATTAGGAACTGCTTTTCTTTACAACCTGGTATCCACTCATAAAAGCAAGATGGCCAACCAGCACTCATTCACGTGTTAACCAGAATTAGAGAGTGCCACCTATGTAAGGTCCATAACTCTGTACAGAGAACATTTATGATTAACAGTTCTTCCCCTCTTTCTTTTTCTTTCTTTTCTTTTGAGTTGAGCAGAGTCTTTATAATAATGAAAAAGTCGTCTCGCATCTTACTGTATACTTAAAAAAAGAACATCATATTCTTCATCTGCAAAAGAAAGAGGGAGAATATAGCTTTATCAATTACACAGAGGATTCTTTAGGCTCTGATATAAACCCAAGAATTTTAAAGGATGGCACCCCTTTCTTTGCCAAGGCATCTGCAATTTGTGCATCTGTTGTTATCCAAGAGTTCTTTGCAATTTCCTTTCTGTCTATCATTTCTCTCAAGGTGTCTTATCCAAAATTTGTGTTGTTGAATGTACTGTATCATAGAGACAGGAATTGTCTGTTTTGCAAATGATTTCTATATTGTCAGTATTATCTTCTAACTGTAGTAATTCCAATAATAATTTTCTATAAAAAATGCAAGCTTTCTATTGTGGATATTGCATCTTCCAAGCTTCTACTGTGATATATTTTAGTTTTGTTACATATTTGTCCTGTCCAAGTTTAACATTCTACCCATTCTTCTGTATATCTAATCCAACATACTGGAACTTTGCTACTTCTTGAGACTTAACTTTAAATAAGTTATGAAGCCTGTCTATAATTCGGGTCTAAAGATCTCTGACCCTGCAAAGCAGAAATCATCAATATGAGTAGCAATTATACCATGCATTTTGTTTCCACAATACCATGTAAATATTGCCTGATCATATTTTGAAGCTACTGCTCCTAACTTCGTCAATTCCTCTCTGATCGTCACGTACCAACATCTTGAAGCGTCAGTCAAGCCATATACACATTTTAAGAGTTTCCAAATATAACCTGGAGGCACATTGACCTCTTGAGGAGGGCCTAAATAAACCAATCAGTCCAATTGATTGGTCTGTAAAAATGCAGTCTTCATTTCCATTGATTTGCATGTCCAACCATGAGATGCCATTATTCCCAATGCTATACACTCTTTAGAACATGCTATACTCTCTTTAGAACATGTGGGAAATTTCTAATATTACTAGCATTTCTGTCCTGAAAGCCTCTCACCACACGTCTAGTCTTACAAATTTGTTTGCCATTATACTTTGTATTTGTATAAATCCATCTTGTGGATATTTTGGGTTTGACCTCAATCAGGTACTTGTGTATAAACCTGATTTTCAATCCAGCTTTGAAGTTCCCTCTCCTTTGCCTTGTCTATGTCATCAGTTGAGGGGAAAATCATTACATTTCTCTCATCACAGGAAGTGTGTTCAGCTTGTCTTGTTTGTTCGACCTTATTTTCTTACCATTCTGATACTCCATGCTCAAAATCCAACCAAAATCGTTCACCTTGCTCCATAACCACATTCATCAAATACTTGTTTTTGCCTTTTGCTTTACCTGCCCTGCTTATAACAATCAATTTTCTCCATTCTGGATCCTCATCATTTGCAAGCCTACATTCAATAGTTTGTCCTGGTTTGGGAAGCTCAATTGTCTTTGGAATAGATTTTTGTTTGGTGGTCTACCTCTTGCTCTCATAGTTTGATGCTGTTCAACATTATCATCTTCTATTGGTGTTTCCAGTTTGTCACCCATATCGTTCTCTTCATAAATGGGTACTTTTGAAGTTTACACCCTTTTTGTGGGGTGATAAGTTCATTATTCTTTATCTTCTGAAAAACTTTCATATGCTTCAGGGTAGGGTACTAAATGACATGGATGCACTTTTACATATGTGCCTCCATGTTTCGCAAGTACTTGCTTATGCTCCCAGCCTATGACAGTTCCTGGGCGAAGACATCTATCACACTCGTTTCTTTTATAAAAAAACATTTTCGTAAGACTGTGCCATACTTGTCCTAAATTGGTGACAGAATACATGTATTAATTTCTAGGACGACTCACACTCTATGAACCATTTTCTAGCAGCATGCATAGCATTCATGTTACTTGCCACAACTTCACTAGTGGAAATACCTTCTAATGCAGGGAGTCTATCGTTTAAAAAGGAAGGCATCTTGGGATTTCTACAAAAAACAAGTTGATTTGGACTATACCCATGCACACTGTGAAGTGCATTTTTGGTGCTTATGGCCCATGCTAGGGCTACTTCAAAACTACAATCTGTATCTTCAATTAATTTCTTAACCATTTCTTGCAATACTCCATTATGCCATTCATTTAACGCATTGTTCAATGGACTTTGAGCAGCAGTCACATTAGGATCAAAACAGTAAGAATTTTCCTAGAGAGTGCCTTCATTGTGTAAGTCGCCAAAATAAAATAATTGGTGCATTTAATTCTTTGGCCTTCTTCAGGTGTAAATTCCGAGTGTGATGGGTTAAACAAAATTATGCTTAAAGTGGGGTAGCCCTTATAGTGTATGGCCCTAGTGTTTCTGTGTCTTTGTTCTGTCAGGTTTGGATTTGTTGAGAAGTGGAAGCCACATCGGGTTGAATGGATCAGCCAAAACATTGTGTTTACAACACAAATAACAAGGAATTCAACTGTCCGAAGAACCATTTCAATATTAATGACCCTTCTCAAAACTATAGAAAATATATTGTTTATTTGTTTGAAAAAGGGGTGCTGATGTTGCGAACAGAAGTTATATATTTCTGTCCGATTTTGTCTGATTTTTGGAAAAACTAATCTGGCAACCGTGGTTTCATGACTCATGCTTC
>VCCN01003854.1:6783027-6793223 GCA_006491835.1 Architeuthis dux | reverse complement strand
CTTAGAGTGCTGAAAATTTAAACATTTGCTTCTTATTATGTCTAGAAAAAATGTTTTTTTTGTTTTATGAAAATATGTTTTTAGTGGGATTTTAATTTGCAGTGTAAGTTAATGCTAAATTGGTCCCTCAGTTTGTGTCTGGCAGCACTCTTTTTAGTGATCACTACCCAACAAAAGGCGAGAGAAGTAACTTATTCAGTGATCACACTTTTCCAACTTTTTAACTGATCACCCCCAACATAGCATGCTGCCAAAAGAGATTGGTTATGTGGTGGTTTCTATTGAGTGTATAACCAGACCTTTGAAAATATGAGATCAAGTAAATAAGAGTTGGTTAAATTGCTAGGCAGAGTGCAGAAAAGAAATATTGAGAATTGGAAAAAAGAAAGAAAGCTCTACCAATTTTTTTGATTCTCTGAAATTCGATTAAATGATAATAGGTAATTGCTAACACAATCTAATGTCTGTGGCAAGTTTAATAGTAATCACACAAAACAATCTCTCACCTCACACATTTGTCAGCAGTTTTATCAGTCTCTCCTTCCTCCATTTTTTTTTTCACCATTTCTCTTATAGGAATTTTGCAAATAAATAATCTGTAAATCTATTTTACATGTGACCAAAATTTGTTGATATTTGTACTGTAATCAAGTTTGGTAATCGCTGTCTGTCTGGGTCAACTTGTCTTCTCCAATCTTTCTCAAATAATTCTGTGATGTGATGTGATGGCAGTTTTGTACAGCAGACACTTAAAAAAATGATAGAAAAAAATAAACGATGCAAGTTATTTGACTTGGCAACAGGTAAATACACCTGATAAATAGAAGTTGAGATTGATAGAAATTAGATTGATTGATGAAATGGGAAATGGTAATAACTAATAGAATGGAAAGACAAGGTATTTCAGTCTATAGAATCAAAGTAAGTTTGATTAACATATTTCCTTTTTATGACCAGAGAAACAGTAATGTTACTTTTTAATTTTAATATTCATCTACTTTAGTGGTAGCAATCATAGTTCCCTCTAAGCTGTGAGTGTGTACACACATTTTGCAACCAGCGCACATAGGAAATTAATGTACACAAAAGGTTTCAAATTCTGTAGATAGCTTACTGAGTTTTCATTGAAAAAATATTGATTCCCTATGTCGAATTCAAAAGTGTGCCCATACATCTGTCACCAGGAAAATATTTGCACAGCTTAAGATTTTTGCACACCCTGACTACAAAAGTTTAGAGGGAACAATGATAGGAATGTATTTGGGCTATTCAAATATAGTTAATAAAAGATTTAGTAACTTAGAGGTTATTAATATTGATGCTTAGCCTCTTCATATTAGGTTGATATGTATGAAATGTTGCTTGTTGAATAGTAAGATAAAAGATGATATAAACAACAAAAACGCTAAATATTTAATCAAAATATGACAACTTTGAAGCAATAACATTTTTCCAACAATCCTCAAAAGATAATATTCCATCTCTATTAAATTCTTTAGGTTTAGTGATCACAAATTCAGTAAAAGCATGAATTATAGCTTTCATATCATTGAACCTTTCATTACGGATATGAAGTTCAAAATGCTTGAAAAGGTGAGAAATGTCAGGTGAATATAGAGGAAGCTGCAAGACTTCATATTCCAATTCTCTAAGCTTAGATACAGTCAGCTGAGAGGTGTGGGGTCAAGAATTGTCATGGAGTATTTCATTCAGTTCATATGGGAGTCATTTCTCCAACTTTTCAACCTTTTCCTGGTATGGTTGCTGTTGAAGTTCTAAAGTCTCCAGAAAGTGCTCAAACCATTGTTTGTGGGTTGTTGGCCACTGCTGTCGATAATACTTCCTCATTAAGAACAGGTGTGGGCCTCCCTCAAAGTTTATTATTTGTATCCATATTTCCAGACCTAAACCTATTGCATTGATGCTCAACAGTTTACACTGCAATGGTGCTCACTCCAAATGTTATCAGCAGTTTAAGCAGAAATGTCCTATTTTGAAATCTCACTTAAAAATAGGTCTAACTTGGCACTATTGCTTAACAGCAATAGTGCCAAGTTAGACTTCTTTTTAGACTCAAAAACCTCCAATAATAATGAATTATATCTCTGTTTACTATTCAATGAATCTGAAAACAAATTATATGAGTGGATCTTTTACTCTAAGATGTAAAGAAACACAAAGAACTAGCATTCCAAGAGAAATTATGAATCATTGCCACTGTATTAGGAGTGATTGATTTAAAAGTTAGGCTGTGATCACTAAAAAAGGTCTGAATTTTCAAAAAAAGCAAGCGGGCACAAACTAGTGACCAATTTATCATAAACTTACATTACATATTGAACCCCCTCTAAAAACCTATTTAGCGGGTGAATTTTCAAAAAACAAAAGAAAAATCATTTTTCCTACTCGTTGAGTATGTGCAAAATTTCAAGTTTCTACTATGAACGGTTAGAGCTGGGCAAAGTCCGGATACATAGATAGATACACATAAATGTCAGAACACATGAATAACGTAAACCCAGCAATAAACCAATGTTGTGGGTAGTGGTGATTAACAATATTGCATGTGTAACAACCTAATACTTAGCACTGATAGTATATATATTGCTACACCTTCTTCTATGTAACCCACGCTCATCATAAAAGATGAAGAGCTGGGAAACAATTGGTAGAAACCTATGTCGGTCTAATTACTGCATGGTATCTATTGACCGATATAGGGTACATAACTAATTTTGTAAACATCTAGGTACTGTAAATATAAGAGAGTAAACTTCTTATATTAATGAAGGTCATTAGTTTAGCCCTGGATTAAGAAAAGTGGTTACCAACTTTGCATTCACCACTTATATAAGTTGTTGAATATTAATCAAAACTCTGCTTGCAAGCATAGCACCAAGTAACAAATATGATACCATGAGATACCATGTGTGTGGTTTGAGCATGGTCTAATTCAAAGCATGAGTACATTTTTTTAAAAAGAAGAATTTGATAGGTTCCAGACTGATAATTGGCAAGACATAAATATAGCTGTAAAATATTTTTATAATTAAAACAAGCATTTTTTCAGGATATATTGCTTGTTAACTCTGTTTTTCTGGGGAAGCAGGAGGGAGCATAAAGAACACAAACATTTCTTCTGTTTGAAGTCACATAGTTCCTGCATGACTTTACTACCATGACCCCAACCTATTAACCAAATTGTGTCTCTATGGATCTCATGTGAACTGAACTCTGATCTTTACCATGTGTATTGCCAATCCTTAGGTGGCTGAACTGCTGTAAAATTTTGTGTACCAGTCAGTATCCACATCTATAAAGCATGTGTGTTTATATATATATAATATTTCTTTGTGTGTAACACTTTCCAATGAATGCACAGATACTACACTCTGATCCTAGGCAGAAGTGCCAGAGAGCAACACATTGATCCTTGGCAGAACGCACAGATATTACACTCTCTCCAAGGCAGCAGGCAGAGGAGTGACACCACTTTGAGCACACAGATACTAAGCAAAAGTGCCAATCCATACGTGAATAATCCTGTCATTTTTTATGAGTACTATGCTAGTATATATATATATGGGGAGTTCAATATTTGTTAAAGCTGATATCTAGTTTCTCAGTATTAATCACCACTACTCACAACACTGGTTTATTGCTGGGTTTAGCTTATGCATGTGTTCTGACATTTATATATATCTATGTATCTATCTATTGTATCTGGACTTTGCCCAGCCCTAACTGTTCATAGTAGAAACTTGAAATGTTGCATGCACACTCCCCTTAATGAGTCGGGAAAATGTTTTTTTTGTTTTTTTTAAATTCCTCCCTAAATAGGTTTATAGAGGGGGTTCAATATGAAATGTAATTTTATGCTAAATAGGTCACTAGTTTGTACCCACTTGTTTTTTGAAAATTCAGACAAAAGGCGAAATAACTAACTTATTCATTGATCACCTCTTTTCCCAACGTTTTAATTGATCATTCCTCTGAAACTGCAACTTAATTTCTCTCACTCAACTAACATATTCCATAAGAGTTGTAGATATAGAATGGTAGTGATATACAAGCAAGAAACCCGAAATAATTTTATAGAATACAAAAGGGAGTATTCAGTTTAATAATTAAATAATAAAGCATTGATTTCTCAGTTCAAGCCTAACAGTTTGTATCTCATAAATATTGAACCACATTACTAATTTACCATACAACTACAAGGATATAATGCAGGTGCTTAGAATTTACACTAATGAAATATACAAAATGAAATAAATGATTCATTGTTTACATATACCAAACTATATGAGTATAAGTAATTTATTCTTTTACCCTTTGATCACCGACCCTCTCATATGCACGACTCCTCCACACTGACCCACAATATACAATTATAGGATTATTGGCACCCTTGAATTGTTTTGTACAACCTGTACTATATCTTCAGAAATAAATGGAGATCTACCAAATCTTTAACATTAGAATATTTTAATAGGATGTCCAAAGTAATTTAACAAAAAAAATTATTTTTCAACTCACATGTAGAAATTTTAAAGAAGAAATCAAAAATATGACCTGGACAGTAATATTGGCACCCTTCTTTTATATTTGATTGCATGCCCCCTTTGGCAACAGTGACTGTCTCCAAACATTTCTTGCAGCCATCTTGTCAGCTCATAGTTTCTTCCACTTTTTCTTTTTAATTTGTTCAAGCTCTTGAATGTCTGTGGCATTCCTGTGGTGTATGGTACACATTGAAAACATGACTCCAGATCTCTGCTTTCTCCAATGATTTGCAATGGGATAGAGATTAGGACTTATTGCTGGTCAGTTTAAAACAGTTAATTTTTCCATTTTTAACCATTTGTGCCTGCTTTAGGTTTTTATTGTGCTGGAGTATGGACTACTTGAATACACGCATGAGAAACACAAAAACGATGTTAAAAAAATGCTTAGGCCATTATGTGTTTTTATTTTAATGCAATAACGGTACAGAAAATCTCACAAAGTATTGAAAACCACCTATGATTAGGTTTCTGATATCAAGGCGACATTATCATATGTCTATTTTTTAATAATTTTGTTTTCAATTAATTTGGACATCCTATTAAAATATTCTTATGATAACAATTTGGTAGATTTACATTTATTTCTGCAGATATTGTGCAGATTATACAAAAAATTCAAGGGTGCCAATAATCCTGAGCGGGGCAGTATGTGATTGGTCAAAATCCACAGGTCAGATTAGAGTATATCAGCTGGTATACCATACACAAGTGGTTGGTACTGGCTTCTGACATGTGCATTTTGTTTACAATCATTGATATGTTCCCATGCCCCAGGAATCATGACCCTCTGTCCCTAATCTGACCTGGGGATTTTGACTAATCACATACAGCGCCACTCAGGATTATTGGCACCCTTGAATTTTTTGTATAATCAGCACAATATCATCATCAACAGCCGTTATAAGTCCACTGCTGGATAAAGGTCCTTCCCATCTCCTTCCATGACGACCTATCTTGTGCTAACCTCTGCCAAGTCTTACCGGCAAACTTTTCTATCTCTACCCTCCATCTTGTGTCTGGTCTTTTCCTACTTCGTTTACTGTTCCATGGGCACCAATAGGTTAGTCTTTTCCCCCACCTATTGTAATCTCTTCTTGCTAGGTGGCCAGCCCATCTCCATGTTTGCTGCTTAATTAGTTGTATAATATCCTTCACTCTAGTCCTCTCTCTGATCCATGTTGTTAGAGTTATCCCTAGAATTGCTCTTTCCATGGCTCTCTGTGCTATTCTAAATTGTTTTTTAGCTTGTTTTGTTAATTTCCATGTTTTGCATCTATAAGTCATGGCTGGTATTATGCAGCCATTGTATACTTTACGCTTTAGGCACATTGGCAAGGTGCTCTTCAGAATGTCTTTATTCATACCAAATGTTTTCCAACCTATCATTATGCATCGTTTTATTTCGCGGTCATGGTCTTTCACTAGCTTTATTACCTGTCCTAGGTAGATGTGTTCATCAACCTCTTCTAGAATCTCACCTTCTATCTTTATGACCTTTTTGGAGACTTTATCGTTGAACATTACTTTTGTCTTTGTTCTGTTCATCTTTAAGCCTACTTTTTTACTTTCCCTATTTAGATTGGTTATCTGCTGTTTGTCATGATTCCTGGGCTGTGGGACCGTATCAATGTTTGTAAACAAAATGCACATGTCGCAACTGGCTGCTAGTGCATATGGAATTCCAAATAGCAGCTGTTAAACTGGCCGCCAATGTTCAAAAGGTTAAAGGGTAAAAAAGGAGGGTGTATTTTCGCTGTATGTTCCTCCAATAAAAATAGAAACTTACCAATTTATGTTACAAGCTAGCATTCCAGGGTAAATTATGAATCACAGCCACCCATTAATTAAAAAGTTACTTCTCTCGCCTTTGGTTGGGCTGTGATCACTAAAAGGTCTGAATTTTCAAAAAAACAAGCAGGCACAAACTAATGACCAATTTAGCATAAACTTATATTGCATATTGAACCCACCTCTAAAAACCTATTTAGGGTGGGAATTTAAAAAAAATGAAACATTTTCCCTACTCATTTCAAGTTTCTACTATGAATGGTTAGGGCTGGGCAAAGTCCGGATACATAGATAGATATAAATGTCAGAACACATGAAAAACCTAAACCCAGCAATAAACCAGTGCTGTGTGTAGAAGTGTTTAATAAACCCAGCAATAAATCAGTGTTGTGGGTAGCAGTGATTAATATTCAACCATAATCCTTCCTTTCAATGAAAGGATGAAAAATTTAATAGAAATACTTCAAAGAAGGGAACAGAGCATTTTGCCTGTCAACTGAGATACAGTTAATATAAGACGGGGGGGAAAGTATCATAAGTCTGTTTGCTTTACACTGATTACATTTTCTGCCCACCATGAATAAAGTAAAGAGTATATATATACATATATATGGTGGATATGGTTAGACAATGTGGAAAAGAAAGAATTAGAGAAGCGTGTTACATCTCAAACATGTTTATTATCATGAAGATAAATCTTTAGGCATTTCGTCACTGCAGGTGATGTCTTCAGAAGATAATTGAACATAGCAGAGTCCTGCAGTCATCCATGTGGTGTGCTGTGGATGAAACTAGATGTGTTTTGTGTATTATATACCAAGTGCCATGGTTTGTTAAAAGGGGAGTTGAAGGGGTCAATGTGTGGGTTTTGAAGTGGGTGGTGCGGGTGTGTTAGATGGTGGCTGCCTTGAAGTGGGCAGCATCTGGCTTTTGAAGTGGCTGGTGGTTTTAACTTATAAGTGTGTAGATAGTGGATGTCTACTCTGGTTATTTGGGAAGATTTATAGCTATTGTGCGTATGTGGGTGGGTTGGTGTTTGTGTATCACTAAGATGAGTGTGTGCGTGTGTGCGTGCACGCACATGTAGCAGGGTATGTATGTGCTTATATGTATATGTGGGTGGGTGTCTATTGGTATGTGGATAAAAGTGTGTGTGTGTATGTGTGTGTGTGGTGTGACCTGTATTCTATCCGATACCTTGTGTGTGTATGTGATTGTCTATGACTGTGATTTTATGTTGTGTAAGTATGATTTTAATTAACGGGGTGGCCAGTTGGAAGTAACCAGGTCTTTGGTGTATTGTTTTCGCATTTGGATATGAGCGCAGTCTCGATGCATCATTGTTTCATGGATTTATGTATATGTTTTATGATGTGGGTTTTATGCAAGTTAAAGTTGTGGTTGTGTGTGTATCTGTGACTGACTAAGACGTTTAGGTGGTTGTCAAGCTTTAAGTGGCCTGGATGTTTCGCCGATGTAAACCTTGTTGCAGTCATTGCATGGTACAACGTATACACCAGCATCGGGTGGGAGTGGGGTGTTGGGTGGTTTTTGATTATGTCCCTGATGGCTGCGGAGGTGGTTGTGGCTGTCTGTATGTTGAGTTTATTCAGTTGATGGTGAGATTGTCGGTGGTGGTGTTTGTAGGTAGTGTGATGCGTCTTGTGTTTTTTTTTGTCCCCTGTATTGTTATGTGTGTCCCCTGTGTATTTTGTATGCCTTTTTCCTAGCGTTGTGTATGAAGAAACGAAGGTAGTGGAGTGAGGAGAATGACTGCATTATGTATTTCTCCTCCTCATCTAGGTATTCCAGGCTGTATATCCTAAAGGCTCTGAGAAAGAAACCTATGATGAGACCTGATTTTATTTGGGTGTGTGGTGCGAGTAGAAGTGTATGTGGTCGCCTTTGTTGGTAGCTTTGCGGAAGATGCTGAGCTTGATGTTATGCTCAATCCTATGTAGTAGGGTGTCAAGGAACGGTAATGTCTTCTGTGATTCTTTTTTGTGTGTAAAGTTGATGGATGGTTCTACTGCGTTGAGTTGAGTGATTAGACTAGCTTAGGTCAGTTTGGCAAGGGTATAGGATCAGGGCATCGTCAATATAATGGAGATAGGTAGCCATCTTGGGTAAGATGTTCATGAAGGGGCCTGATTCTAGAAATTCTAGGAATTAGCTAGTACTCCGCTGATGGGTGATATCATGGGTAAGCCAAATTTTTGTTTGTAGTGTTTCTGATTGAAGGTGAAAAAACACTGGTTGGTTATAAGTGTGCAGATTTTGATGATTTTGTTGGTGGGTAGGGATAATTTGGTTTTGGTTTTAATGAGGTGTTTTTTTAGTTGTTTTTCTACTGGGATGTTGGTGTAGAGTGATGTTACATCTAGGCTGGCCATTAATTTGTCTCTCATGTCTATGTTTTTTATTTTTTGTATGTTGTAAGGATTTTGGCTATGGCTCTGGCTATGTATGTATGATAAAAAGAAGACAGTACGGCGACTAGACATTTTTAGAAAATAATATTTATTTCCTGACATGTTTCAGCCGGTAACATGTTTGGTCTGGAAGTGTAAGAGAGGAATAGGTCTTATCAGAAATGGTAGGGGGAAAAGGAATAGTTTCTGGTCAACCCTTAGTGTGTGCAAAAATCATGTGTTTGTTGGGTCACTTGTGTGCTTTTTTTGATTTTGGTGAGGAGGGATGGGAGTGATTTGTTTTGTTTTGTGTGTGTATGTCTGGTGTGTATAACTAATTTTCCCACCCTAATTTGAAGTTTCTATTTAAACATTCATTTATTTCTATAAAAAAAATCATTGTTAGTGATAATGGTCCAATGGTTAGAGTCACAGAAAATTGAATTGGTGGACTGATTTCAAACTCCGACAGAGAAAATTAAAAACTTTTTATCTTTTAATTTTATGTACTTTCAATCTGTTAGACCTTCTAACCTTCCGAAAAATTTGTCAGTTCTGAGATAATTTTTTATTTAGTTTAAAGAGTGGTTCTATTTATAATGTAACTATAATGTTACAATGTAACAATAATGTAACATTCCTAACAGGGAATGGGGGTGGGGGCTATTTAGTTTCTTTTTAAAATATCATCTCATAGAAATTCAAATATATCCATGATTTATGGGTAATAACTGGTATATAATATTTATCTATATTCATGTACATGATTGGATGTATTATATTTTTATAGACATATACTTTATATAAACTTATATATTTATATATTAATATATAAATATGCATGTTCCTATGCACAGACTGACATATATTCTGTGAGACGTCACTGTTGACATTTTTCTATTTAGGAAGCAAGCATTTGCCTGATGTTATGAGAGATTTCACCCTTCAAAAATTATATTTGAAACTTTTCTACTATGTTTCCTCCAATTCCTTTTTTGCTTCCATTTCCAATTTCCAATATCTACCTTAACCCTACCTCTTCCATCTTTTTTTTATCTTTCTAAAGATTCTGTACTGAAAATCCTTAAAACACTCATCAATTAGTTTTTGAGTAGAGGCACGCTTTCCCTAAAATATGGAGCATCTCCTCACAAATATATATGCAATAAGCTTCTTTTTTTCTTTTTTGTTCAAATTCTTACAAACTTTTTACTAGGAACTCAACATATTTTATTCAATATGAATCAGCTCTCAAAAAGAATATTCGCACATCTGTATGTCATTAAAGCAAAAGCAAACTTGCTTCCCATGTCGTATGACCTTAGTTCAATTTGTAGCATTGGAATTCAATATGATGGACTACTAATGGATATATAAATTATATTTTGCCTAAAAATAAGTTATGTACATAGATTAATGAATATATATA
>VCCN01003854.1:6756016-6768344 GCA_006491835.1 Architeuthis dux | reverse complement strand
TGTTTATGAAAAGATTACTTTGTAAAAGAAAATTAGTGGAAATATTTTTTCACATTAAAAACCCCTGTATTTAATTTTATGACATCTCAAAAATTATCGAACCGAACAATTAACTCTCTTCCTATATAATGGAAGAAAATAATTTTTATATCAGATTTTTCTCCATTCGGGATTATGACCCAAACCCATTTTATGCAATCTATTGACAATAAAGCCCAAGGCCCACCAGAGTACATTTAAGCTTTTTAGTTGTTTCAAGTTTAATACAAAATGAATACAAGAATTCTAGTTATCAATACCTTGCGTTAACCTTTCAAATCACTGTGTAAATATACTGAGTACACAGCTTTAGGTATACTGTTAGCAAATAACAGGTTTTTACTAGTTTTCTCTTGAATCTATGAACCTGTCAAAGCTCTCCTCTATGCTGAAATGTCAAATCTTGGAGACTAGTATTATGTTGTGGTCAACACTCTTCTCCTTAGATTTTATTAATGAAAATAGATGGAGAAATATAAAAATATCTATTATATTTTTTTCCTTTTCTTCTTACTCTCCACTTTCTGCGTGGACATTTCTAGTGTTTTTCAATCATTTGTTTTGGGCTTTCTCAGGCTCAAGTGTTAGTTTTAAAATTTAATATGTGAATAATCAATAACATGTACAAGGAAAGGGATAAACATTGCTACTCTTAGTGGTAATGATGGTGGTATGGACAGTGCAATGCAATGATGGTAGTGAAGAAGATAGTAAATATTGTAGCTGTTGTATAAATTGTACTGTTTGATCAAAAAGTTTGCAGTCTAAGGTAAACTTGACTTTGGGAATCAGTATTGGGAATGTATTATTTTTAGCAAAATTTCCTTTGAAATCAACATGATTCTTTTTACCACTACTGAATATTAGAAATTTTTATTATTTAATGTTTGATATTGTGAGTGAAATCTGGAGAGAATAGCTAAAGGCATCATAAAAAGAGATGAGTGCTCTTTTGTTGCATACAAAAGTTAGAAAATAGGCTCGATTAGTCAGAAAATGTCCAGTCATGGCACCAATTGTAATATATTGAAAATGGTTTATGAACTGCCTATGATCTTCTTAGTCTTATTGGTAGGGTGTTAAAATACACTTCAGACATCTGTTGTGTGGTTGAGAGTTCTCACTTTATTCAGTTGTAAAATGGAGAGAGAATGATAGGTTGAAAAAGGGATGAGGTTTCTTCTTCAGAGAAACAGGGAACCAATTTCATCTGACTACTTCCAAATGCACAACAGAGGGACCAGCATGGAATCTTCTTTTCTGTCCCCTGACTCCCCACTGTGGCTAGCTGGTTGCTTTATACACATTCTCATGGTTAAAGCCATGTAATCCTGACATATACCTAAATCACATGATTAGATTATGTACTTTTCCTTCATTCAACCATGTGTAAAAATGATGTGTTCTTTTGAATACATATTAGTATGATCTTCTGTGGTTAAGCTAAACTGGTAAATATATTATATATATATTAAAATTCTGCATTGCTTATCAAGAATTAAGCACTGGTGTATTGGCAGAGTGATTTTTTTCTTGTGCGGTTAAGATGATATTTTTAAAAAATTTATAGTTGTAATAATATTCTACTAAATCAACCATATTTATTGCTTGTTAATCAAATATTAATTTCCTACAAGGATATTTTACAGATTTTCATCTTACATGTTTTAAATTTTCTAATGAACCAGATTTTTAGTATATAGAGTTGCCTTAACATATTGATTCCCATCCTGTTTTAATACCATGGATCTTACTGAATCTGATTTGAACATTTTTTGTAGACTTGTTGCATTCACAGCAGATTGCATTATGACTTTTATATTATTAAACTTTAAAATCAAACCCACCTTATCTTCATACATGTATGCATGCCTAATATAAAAAATACAGAGGAAGTCATACATTACAATCATGGATAATGTTATCAGATGGTTATTGTTAACAAAATCGGTCGGTCCCAAACACTTTATTTATTATGAATTAAAAGTTATCCACTTACTCTAATCAAAGTTCTGGGTGTTGTTATCAAAATCTTCAGGTACCGGTATTTAAAAGTGGCTATAGTCAGTTATTAAAACTCCCCTCATCATAATGGCAGAAGCAAATAAGAAATGTAAAGATTTGTCTCTTCAAGAAAAATCAACCGTGGAGCCAGGTGGTGGAATGGTGGGTTCCAGACACCCCCAACTTCTTCAAGACAGACCCTTGTAATTCTTGCAGAAATGAAGAGAAAACCAAGGGGGTGGGGTAGGGTGAGGCTAGTCTGGCAGGAAGACAGAAATAAAGATACAAATTTTAAAATATCGTGATATCTCACCAGAAGGTTACATTTAGACAAAACTTAGATACATATGTTGTAAAGTGTTGGCAAAGAGCCGACAAATGAGAGAGGAGGAAGAAAAAGAAAAAAAGAGAGTCAAGATATGATTTACTTTAAATTTTCAATTTTTCAATTTTCATTTTTAACGCGAAGAATTAGAGCTTATTACAAATGAAATTGTTGATAGGACCCCAGACATTATGTCAAAAGAAGATTTGAAAATTGGTTGGTTATTGATGACCAAGATAAACAGTGTCAGAAATATGTCAAGCTGTTACTGATGTAGACTCTAAATTGAGTATGACCAATTTATTAATGAAATACGTAATGCAAACAGTATACAGTCAACACTAAATAAGTTTTTTAAAGTCCTATAAGTCAAATAAATAATAATTTCAATAAATTTCATATTATTTCTTTATAACTTAAAGTTGTTTATAATAATTGATGACTGGTGGTGATATGATAATAATCATCATGTAATCCAAGTGCAATACTGGATAAAATTAAAAGTGAAAGTACTCTGTAAGGACATTATAGTGTGGCCACTTAGCCAAATAATTGTGAATTTTGTGATATAGCATATAATTTGGTACACTTATAGCCAAAGGCATTCCAAAAAGATTTGGATATTGAGCCATCATGAATTTTCAATATGTCGCCCATGGCAGCCATTTTTAAAATGGCTGCGAGTGACAACTGTTTTCAGTATCAGCAATGGATATAATATATTATTGAGGACATAATTAGTTGAACTTTTTACCATACATAGTTCTTGTGAATTGCCATTTGGATAATACATGCAAGTCATCGAAAATTCAAGATGGCGGCAGTCGCTGGTATGAAAATTGTAATTGCAATAAAGTTGCATAGACTAGTCTGATATGGATGATCTTGATGCCAACTCATACATTTTTTATGATGCAGAATTTTGATGCAGAATTTTGAACTTTAGAATTGCCCTGAAGCTTCCTTCGAACTCACAATTCAAGACTCAAAATAAATGATAACAATACCTGCCCAAAGCTAGGGTTTATCGAGGGAAAGTTCATTCAGCAATCCCCTTCACAGTAACAGTGGGCTGTGCAGTCTAAGGCAGCTTTTATCACAAAATGCACAATTGGCATGAAATCTTTGGCTAAGCGGCCCCAACATTATAAACTATGGCTGTATAACAAGGAAACGGAAATGTCTGATTTTTGACACAGTAGTCAGCCTTGTACAAGCAAAATCTCTCCATCCAGTGGTCATCCTTTTAGGGGAAAAATGCCAGAGTAGCATATGAATGATAGAATAAAGTAAAAGCTGATTTGGAGGTGTGTACTGTGGTGGAAATGGAGGGGGTACACAGGGTATGGCGTATACCTACTTCTCAATTTTGTTTTGTATGTCTCAAAATTGGCCATATTTAAAGGAATTAGTGATGGATGCTTACAGTGCCCTTGAATCCCCAGCTGCATGGGTTCACTTCACTCATCCCTGATATACCCTTGTGATCCCGAGCATAAATCCTAGATACATCCTTACCGGATACCTAGTTTCCAAAACCCATTTCCATCACTGGGTGTAAAGTGGCATAATGGTTACCAGCATAGAAAACAGAATCAGCGAACATAGTCCGAGGTTATTTACTTCCACTTTGCACAAATGCCCTTGGGAAAGGCATGAATACACTCTCACCCCAGCTATTGGTAAATAGTAGGGCAGTAAGAGACGGTTAACCCTATAAAGCAGTCCATCTAAGAGGAGATTACTCTGACAGAATAAATGCACAACTTGGAAGTTGCCATAGCTAGTCTCTGTGTAAGGACATTATAGTGTGGCCACTGGTCCAAATAATTGTGAATTTTGTGATATAGCATATAATTTGGTACACTTATAGCCAAAGGCGTCCAAAAAGATTTGGATATTGAGCCATCATGAATTTTCAATATGTCGCCCATGGCAGATGAGGATGAGGGTTAGGCATTGGGCTAACAACTTCACCCCGTAAAAAAATACTTGCTATTGAAACTGCTGTAGCAGTGTTACAGCCCTATGCTCCAAAAGGAGTCTACATGAATTTAAAGAAAAAAAAGGAATTGAAACCCATCAGAAACTAATAAGAAAATACTGTTATAAAATCTGTTAAAAAATGCATTTCTTTGTCTGTTAATAGTGAAAATAGTGAATTTCATGATAATTGCAGCTGAATAATATGAAGAAAAGATTTTATGGACTTTTTAGACTTTTTAGAGAGATTTTTTTTCAACTCAACAAAGATAGAGAAAAAGTATAAAGTTTTCTTAAAGTTTACTTTGCCATATGATGCAACTACCATATTTGAGGGCATATAAGAACACCCCCTTTTGCTCGCAAAAAACTGTCCCAAAAGGTAACCTTTATTATGCAGTGCCACATTGGCCAGAACTTGAGGAGGAGTAATAAAAAAAAAAAAATAAAAAAAACTTGGTGATAAATGAGAGGAATTCGGAAAATCATTTTTTTAAATATTCCGTGATGAAATAAGGGGCGGGGGGTCTTATATGTCATCAAATACGGTATGTCTCTTAGTCCTGCAAAATCATTAATCCAGAAAGACATCGAGAGCACTGAAGAAAAATAGCTGGCGTACTGTATAGATAATTGTCTGCATTGTGGGGTAAATTGTTTTTATGTATTTACCTCTTTTATAAACATTATACTTTTTTTGACTATTTGTTTTCAAACAGAGATAAAAAGTTAATGTTATCAAAAGTTTTAGATAAAGTTCATTTGCAATATTGAGGTTTAAAAGTGTTTCATTTAATTCTTTCTTTCTTCCCCCCCCCCTCTTCCCCATTCCACCACACACTTTTCTTTTTCTTTTTTTCTTCTCTCCTAACTTTTCTCTGTGGACATTTCTGGGACTTTTCAATTATTTATTTTACCAGTTTTTCCCTACATTTAAATGTTTGTTTATTTCATGCTTTCTTATTTCTTTTCTTTTTTTCTTTTTCAATAAGGTGGACTCGATAGAACGTAGAGAGAGAGAGAGAGAGAGAGAGAGAGAGAGAGAGAGAGAGAGAGAAGGGGGAAGTTCTTTTTGTCTTTCATGATGTGCCTGATATTGATGAAGTGTGCGATGGTGAAGGTTGGTAGTCAGGGCTGTGGGGGGTTCGTCAGAGCACCATGAGACTAAAGTAAAGGAGGACAACAACGGGTGTAGCGACTGTAGGGGTAGGGGGCGAAAACGTCACCTTTCCTTCCCCCATCGTCGTTGTGGAAGTGTTTATAAATCTGTACCCTGCAATGGACAATAACGGCGTGACATCCTACAATTAATACAATCTTTTACGATGACATAAATTTGAAAATTGCTGCGGAGGTTGCATGGTAAAGTCTACTTGGAGTCTGCGTTTGGAGCCTGATTTTAGTTTATAGCTTTAATCAGAAAAGAGTGAGTCCAGAATCAACACTAGGGTGTGTGTGTGTGTGTGTGTGTGTGTGTGTGTGTGTGTGTGTGTGTGTGTGTGTGTTAACGGAGATGTGTGTATATAGGAGATCAATACAAGGTTTTCAACTATGTGGATGTCGATATTCATGTATATGTGTGCGCATGTGTGTGTGTGCCTGTGTCTGCATGTGTTTACATAGATGTGTGTATGTAAGAGATCAATACAAGGTTTTCAACTATGTCGACGTCGATATTTGCGTATATGTGTTTCAACTATGTGGATGTGCCAACGTCGATATATGTATATATATATATATGTGCATGTGTGTGCTTCAGATTCTTATATTATTGAACACAAAATTTTCAATTAACACATAAAATGACTACACATGTATGCCCCGATGTATGTGTCTATGTGTACTTTAAATTTATAGTCACACACAAGCACACACACGTGCGCTCACACACGCACATACACGTGCCCACACACATGAAGAAAGATATTAATTACCCGTTTTAAAATGTTTCAACATAAATGTGTGCAAGCATTACATATTAAGGGTGCTTTTGTCAGTACACAGGAGTATTTATTTTCACGTTTTGGTTAGTCTAGCACAGAACCACAAAAGAGGCATACCCAATGAAGATCAATGGTACAGCAATACTCCACGAGACTACCTTGCAAACCAATAACCATTCTTCTATGACAGGCACCCTGATTTATTGTGTGCATATATATACATTTTATTTGTGTGAGTGTGTAGTTTATGAGCATCAATGTATTCACTTGTATAGGTATTTTGGCTGGACAATATTTTTACCTTGTTGTTTTGGAGTGTCCTGAGACTCAGCTTTTAAAACTTAGCCTTTGCCAAGATTTGAACATTGGCTATGGCTATTGAACAAAATCTTATTATCTATGTACTTATAAGAGTATCCCAATTTGCTTTTAGCAATGTGTAATTTTGAGTGTGCTTATGCATGCCTTCAGTGGTTTATATGTGTACTAGTTTAATGTGCCGTCAAAAAATGAAGGCAATATTCAAGTAATTTTGAAAATACTTAAGTTGAATGATTCACCCGTGAATAATTCGTCTTCTTCATCATCATCATCATCATCATCATCATCATCATCATCATCATCAGCCGTTATGTGTCCACTGCTGGACAAAGGCCTTTCCCATCTCCTTCAATGATGACCTCGATTGTGCTAACCTCTGCCATGTTTTACTGGCAAATTTTTCTATCTCATCCCTCCATCTTGTGTCTGGTCTTTTCCTACTGCGTTTACTGTCCCATGGGCACCAATCAGTTATTTTTTTGCCCCATCTATTGTTGTCTCTTCTTGCTAGGTGTATAATATCCTTCACTCTACTCCTCCCTCTGATCCATGATGATCTTTTTCTATCTTTTAGAGTTATCCCTAGCATTGCTCTTTCCATGGCTCTCTGTGTGATTCTAAGTTAGTTTTCACTTCATTTTGTTAATTTCCATGTTTCGCATCCGTAAGTCATGGCTTGTATTATACAACCGTTGTATACTTATGCTTTAAGCACATAGGCAAGGTGCTCTTCAATATGTCTCAATTCATACCGAATGCGTTCCAACCTATCATTATGTGTTGTTTTAATTTGCTGTCATGGTCTTTCTCTAACTTTATTACCAGTTCTAGGTAGATGTATTTGTCAACCTCTTCTAGAGGTTGATGTATGGAGTGTTATTTATCAAGTTAAACATAACATAAAGACCACTACACTACACAGACATGTCACCAGAACAGTCCACTATATAGAGATAAGCAATTTACCCATCTCTATGTAGTGGACTCTTCTGGTGATGTAGAAAAGTCTTAAACAATATATATACAATATATATGGATACATATTACGCACACACACACACATATATATGGTGTACAATAGGATAAAGGTTATCCAACATAATGATGCTAGGAAAAAACAATGTGGAGACTCAGAAATTATTTAATACCTTAACATGTTTTGACTTAGTAAGTTACTTCTCCGACTTCTTTTTGAAAATGACTTACTAAGTCAAAACATGTTACGGTATTAAATAATTTCTTGCAAATTATTCTGAGTCTCCACATTGTCTTTTCCTAGCACACATATATATACATATATACATGCGCAAACTGAACATGCACATATATATATATATTTGTATAATACATTATGTGAATATATATATACATTCACACAGACTATATAAACACATATATATATATGAAATCAAATGATGGATAATTTTATATCCAATCAACAGAATATGATAATTATAATGACATCTATTAGTGAGAGCCTATATTTGCCTGGCGTCGGTGTGAGCGACTGCTAAACCGACTGACCAAACTGACCGACGCTGGGCAAATATAGGCTCTCACTAATAAATGTCATTATAATTATCACATATATATATATATATATACATTTATGTATATATGCTCACTTTATGCATATTCACAAACATATATACACACATATATAAACAATCATAAGCAAATATTTGTGCCTATCTATAAATGCTCATGATACCATATGCACACACACACACAGATGAAAAAGTCAATTCATATGAAAAGTATCATTTAAATACATTTATATATGTGGAAATATTTTAAAATATGATATTAAATTCATATTCCTTTTATTTATGCGTAGATGAACAGTGGCAGACACATGCATATGAAGATATACATATGTACATACAGCTTCTATTCTTATAGGGATACATTTAACATTCTTCATACATACACACAAATTTGATGAACACATTTAGCAAATAAATATTAATATATATGCTTACATATCTAATTTGGCACATATAAAATATTCAGTATACTTATTTACATACACATGTTCATGTATATCTATATGTAGGTTAATCAATAAGTCTGTCTAGCATAATGAAGGGGGAAAAAAGGGGGAAAAAAGCATTTATTTTAACCAACAAATATTTATTTTTCAACATAATCTCCTTCCTTGTCAATGCACCTAAACTAATGCTTTTACATTATTCACATAGATCGAACTTAATACAGTGAAAATTTATAACTGTGTCAGGCCACAGACTTATTGATCCCCCCTTGTATATGGAAACAAATATTTGAAAAACTATCTTCTAAATGCATCCCTATATAGGGGCAGAAACTAGTGCCTGTCACAAGCACTGAAATTTCACCCATGTCCAAACAGCCATCTTTTAGATAACTTTACCATATTATCAGCTCAAAAATACATGTCAATCTCATTAATCTTTTAATTCAGTGATTCTCAAACCTTTTTCTTCACAAACCCCTTAATGTTCACAAAGCATATTTACAGACCTCTAAGGAGGTTTTATGTTGGTTAGGTAATTACAATTTCATATACATTTTAATATTTAACTGAGTTCGGTATTTCTGAGATGAGGTGTTAGTATTACTGATACTATTGTTCGGACTGAGATCCTCATCTTGGTTGTCATTTCCACAACGTTTCAGCCGATGTACTCTCCGGCCTTCTTCAGGTGTCAAGTTTTGTCGGTAACTTACCGGAACTATTGAACTGAACCCTTTATTTGATCCACGGGGGTATACTGTCCTCATTCCACTATCCATGTCCTAGAAATTATTTCGTAGTTAATTTTTCAGTTGTGGTGCTCCTGCCTGGGATTGAACCCACAACCTACAGATGACTCAACAGTCAGACGCTTTTTAACCAACGCTTTAGCTATCTAGGCCACCGTCTCAACTTGGACGGTGGCCTAGATAAGGGAATGAGGACAGTATACCCCCGTGGATCAAATAAAGGGTTCAGTTCAATAGTTCCGGTAAGTTACCGACAAAACTTGACACCTGAAGAAGGCCGGAGAGTACATCGGCCGAAACGTTGTGGAAATGACAACCAAGATGAAGATCTCAGTCCGAACAATAGTATCAGTAATTTTAATATTTGTTTCACTATCAGAGGATGGCCTGTCTGACTTTAATAGAAACTGCTCAGTGGCACCCAGGGCATGTGCCATACCCTAAATACATCACTGTACACATATACAGAGATGCTGTCTAAATATAGAGAAAAGTTTCTTTATTGGAAGAAATTTAACCATTTGCTTATTAACTCTGAGATCATTGCCTACATTTTCAGGCTCATATAGCTCAGTCATTCTTTAACTTTTGACTCATAAATCATCTTCAAATTCATTAAATCTATAACATCAAATAAGATATATAAATATATATATTTCAAAGAACAGTTATTTAAAAGATGTTTAAAAAAAAATCTTTCACTGTACTCTAGGCATTGTAGGGTGGTGTAGGCGAGGGTCCATCCGTTTTTCTCCTTTACTTTACATGATTTATTACAATCCACTTCTGGTTTGCTAGGCCCCTCAAAGCTTCACCAGAGCCCTGTTAACCATACATTTTGGGAACACATTCCTTACTCTGTCCGTCAGCCTCTTATGATGCTGGATGAGGGTTTGGACTTTCCCAGTTAGGATTCAGAGTTGTCCATCTACTAGACTGGTTGCCAACCAAGGCTGAAGAGCCCAGTCTTCCCTGCTATTTACCCATAGCTGGGGAAAGAAGACATGGATTCATGCCTTCCCCAAGGGCATTTTTCTGAAGTGAAAACAAACTGTCTCAGCCGGAGTTTAAACCCAGTTCAACAATTCTGTTTTCCATGCTGCTAACTGTTAGGCCACCCGCACCTACTTTAAAAGAAAAACTTCCAACTCAAATCAAATTATGGTTCTTCAAAAAAAAAATAAAGTACTAAAAAGAACAACTCTAGACTCATTTTACTAATTTCAGAGAAACCAAATAGGAACAGCTAATTCTAAAAGTGCCAAGCAGTATTTTTTGAAGGAGACCCTAAAAGTCTCTTTTTCAACTCAAACGAGATGAGACTGGGCAGGTGATTTAAGTGAGAAATGCTCACTGATCAATGGCTATTTTGTAATCCAAGTTGATGAGTTGATGGCTGATTAATTTTGGAAAATGAATATAATTAATTTCATTATGTCTTTTGTCAATGAAAATTATCAGACTACACCAGAAGAAAATAACACTTTGGTAGAACACAGCATTTAAGATTTATGGTTCAGTCTTTGGTAATAAGAACCAATCATCATCCAAAAATATGTCTGCTAAGAATTATGCATACAAATACAAAAGCAGTTATTAATCACTGTTATGCACAACAAACTGGTTTAAATACTGTTGCTAGGTTTAGGTTAATCATGTGTTCAGACATTTATATGTATCTATGTATCCAGACTTTGCCCAGCACAAACCGTTCATAGTAGAAACTTGAAATTTTGCACACACACTCCCCTCAATGAGTAGGGAAAATGTTGTTTTTTTTAAAATTCCCCCCAAAATAGGTTTTTAGAATTGATCCCTTAGTTTGTGCCCAGCAGCATTCCTATTGTTTTTTTGAAAATTTGGACTTTTTAGTGATCACTACCCACCACCACTGTTTAATTCATGAGGTAAAAAGGAGCATATATAGGTGGCAGTGATTCATAATTTCCCTTGGAATGCTAGTAGTATTTCTGAACTACCACTGTCAACTGTGAATATTTAAATGTTTTCCAAATATATTTTTCAACATCAAAAGCTCATATTGGTATTATAAAGCTGGTCATCTATTCTTTGTTAATGCTTTCTGCCTCAACTCTCCCTTTACATTTTTCTTGTCTCTGTCCTCTCTTATACATATACATTGCAAAAAGTTAATTTTAACATACTTATAATGTTAAAATTAACTTTTTGCAATGTATATGTATAAGAGAGGACAGAGACAAAGATTCAAAATTGACAGAATTTTGACCAAAGATTTATGATTTTTGTTTTATAACTTTTCAATGTTGAATCTTTTTTTGATTTTTGTATTTGCTATATTAATATTAATCTTTGGTCCAAATTCTGTAAATTTTGAAGATGTA
The DNA here is from genome assembly GCA_006491835.1 of Architeuthis dux. Taxonomy (NCBI): domain Eukaryota; kingdom Metazoa; phylum Mollusca; class Cephalopoda; order Oegopsida; family Architeuthidae; genus Architeuthis; species Architeuthis dux. The sequence goes on along the minus strand of VCCN01003854.1, from coordinate 6,756,621 downwards.
CACAGATGTTAAAATGAACTTTTTTTCACTGTATTTCTTGGAATACACTTTATTTTCTAAATTATCTGATAATAAAGTATCATACAAACTCAGAGACACACATCCTTACATAGAGTCTCCAGGAAGATCTTATCAGAACAACACTAAGTACATAGGAATTTATATCACAAAATCTGAGAAAAAATGTTACATGTTCTAAATATATATACACATATATTAGAAACCATTAACTAAAACTGTCAACATAGGTTTCTTCAGTTTTTAAGCTGGCCCAGCTGGATGGCTCTATATGTAGGTACACGTAGAGGCTGCACCAATGGAGCTAGAGGGATGAAAATTTAAACATTTACTCCTTACTATGTCGAGAAAAAAACTTTTTTGTTTGTTTTTTAAACCCCCCCAAATAGGCTTTGAGTTGCAATGTAAGTGTTTGCTAAATTGATTCCTTTGTTTGTGTCTGCTTGTTTTTTGAAAATTCAGACTTTTTTAGCCAAATAAAAGGTGAGGACTTATTCAGTGATCACTGCTTTTTCAAATCTTTTAATTAATCACCCCCCAACACTGCTTGCTGCCAAAAGACATTGGTCATGTGACAGTTTCTATTG
>VCCN01003854.1:6721260-6736297 GCA_006491835.1 Architeuthis dux | reverse complement strand
GGGCACAAACACACACATATAATTGAAACACCATAAAAGAGAAGGAAAAAAAGACATTTAAACAAAGACAAAGTTCATGTAAAGAAAGTCAGAGAGAGTTTCACATAGGGACACATAAGTTGGGTATAAGGCTTAGGAAGAGGGCTATGGATTTTCTGAGTATGTGAACAGTGCTCATAGCACAATCTTTTGTATCTCAGCCAAAGATGGATTTCCTGGGATTTTTTTAAGGTGTACATCAGTCTTTTTCTTAATCATTCCCAGCACTCCTACTACTACTGGGATAGTGGTTGTGTTTAAATGCTACATTCTTGCTGTTTCGATTTCCAGATCTTTATATTTTGAAAGTTTTTCAAATTCCTTTGCTGCAGTGTCTATAAGGTAGCATTTATGATCTTTGAAATCTTTTATTACTATATCTGGTCTATAGGCTTGTATAGTGCGGATGGTATGTATGGTGAAGTCCCATAGCAAGGTAACACATTCACCTAGCATAGGTGGTGGTTTGTGCTCATACCATTTTTCTATGTGGGGTGGGTTATAGTATTGACATATCTTCCAGTGAAGGTATTTCCCCACCCTATCATGCCTATTCTTAAATTCGTTTGGTGCTAGGGTAGAGCATCCAGATATTAGATGGTCAATTGTCTCCTCAGCATGTGCACAGAAGCAGCATTTTGGATCTGCCCTGTTCCTTAATATATGTGCCTGGTAAGATCTTGTTAGCAGGCTTTGGTCTTGAGTGGCTAGGATAAACCCTTCTGTTTCTGGTTTTCAGCCCAGAGCTCCGCAACCACTGATGGGTCAGTTTTTTGTCAATATCAGGATCCTGTGCTCACAATTCTTATGGTTTTTTCTACCATTTGGTTTTCAGGTTGATTAGGTTTTTAATTTTTGCTTTTTGTTTGAGTTTTTTATTATTGATTAATCATCATCATCGCCACTACCCACAACACTGGTTTATTGCTGGGTTTAGGTTATTCATGTGTTCTGACATTTGCCCAGCCTTATTCATAGTAGAAACTTGAAATTTTGTACACACACTCCCCTCAATGAGTAGGAAAAATAATAATTTTTTTAAAAAATTTCCCTCATAAAAAGATTTTTAGTGGAGGGGGGTTCAAAATGCAATGTAAGTTTATGCTAAATTGGTCACTAGTTTGTGCCCGATTGTTTGTTGAAAATACAGACCGTTTTTAGTGATCACAGCCCAACAAAAGATGAGAGAAGTAACTTATTCATTGATCACCCCTTTTTTCAACATTTTAATTGATCATCCCCAACACAGCATATATTTTCTATCATAAGTTTCACATGGGAGTGTCTTAAGTTAATAGTGTCTTTAGACCAAATCGATACTCTATTAATATTTGCATGTTCACACGTCAGATGTCTGGTGGTTATCACTGGAGACAGCTAGTGACAGCAAAACCTCCAGCACCTTTCTCAGTATACTCGCAGACCCCAGCAATGCCATGGTCTGGACAGTCTCAATTCTACCTCGAATCTTTAATTCACTGAATCTTGAAGCTCCACGTGTGCCGACTATTATAGGCACGACCCTAACCTTCATGTTCCACACTTTTCTCAGCTCCCAGGCAAGGTCCTGGTATTTTTACAATTTTTCACATTCTTTCATTTTCACTCTTTAGTATGCTGGCACAGCCACGTTCATGATCTGACAGGTCCTCTTTTCCTAGTCTTCAACTATCAAATCCGATGTTCTTACTTGGATGGGCGTGGTCAGTCTAAAATGTCAATTCCTAGATTATTAGAATTATCATCTTTACTTCTTTTTATTATTACCACCATCATCATCATCATTATTATAAATGCAGTCGAACCTAGCACCACAACTGCTATGATCATTATAAAGAAGTTAATGTTACATAGACCAAAATGTATTATTGCTACTGGTTATCTATGTAAGATTTTTTAAGTAGTAGAACCTATTTTTCATTTCATTGTTATATGGAGTATTGTCTTTACTAAGGATTTGAAGGTGTGTTTGTAATATTCAATAATTCTATGTAATTTGATACCTCATTATTAAAATTACTATTGTCATTATCATCATTTGTGAGTATGTTTGTAATTCAGTGATGTGTTCACAACTAGATTCATATCTTTTTATCATAATTGTTTTTATTAATGGCATTATCACTGTAATATTTGAAGATGTATGTCAATACCATGATATCATCTGCTTCATATTATAACAAATATCACTATCATTGCCATTATATATCAGTGTTTGAGTGCTTTTGAGTGAGTCAGTAATGACGTAAAGCCTTGGACTTTGCTGGTCAAAGTCTTCTTTGTTACAGTTTGCTCTTTGGTGGCTTCGGCTGTGTTTCAGCAAACAAAACTACATTCAATTTGCTCTTTAGAAATTCCCTTTCACCTTCCCGTCCTCATCATCCAGACACTCAAATCTAAACTCTCATCCTATTCTTCCAACTCCTGGCTGAGACCGAGAGTCAAGTGTCAAATAAAAATCCAACCCCAACCTACTATTCCCAACCAAACACAGATCCTATTTAAACAACGCCAAGCAGATATTTACCACCGATAAATGAATTCTGCTAATCTCTGTTTACTTCTTTTCCCCAGATCTGTACACTTGTCGGCGTTATAAACCTCTGTCATCATTGACTGACCAGGTCCAGGATATACGTGCAAAGCCGAGACGGCAAACATTCTTCAGCTCTGGGGACATGAGGACAATTTCCAGGTCTTTATACCAGTCAAACATTGGTCACATCCCAGACTGCAGCCAGTGGATTGATCTGAAAGCTTCCATAGAGGACAATAGCGGCATCACTGGACAGCAGTCATCATCATCATCACAGACTGATGGACTGAATTTCACGTTGGATTCCCTGAAACAGCAGCAGCGGCAAGCAGCAAGAAAATATTCTGATTACCTTGGACAGGTCAGTCAGTCAGAAAATTCTACACAGGAGTCCATTAAAAAGATATCCCATTCCAGAAATCGGCATCGAAAGACATCACTGCATACTGGCTACAGGAAGAAGCACTGAAGTCAAAATTATTGGAATTCAGTAGAGATGTCTTTGATTCTAATCATAGCAACTGGGACTGACCTAAGAAGTACATTATGGTTCCACTATTAATGAATAATAGTCCCTTGGAAATAATATATTTTTCCTTTTAAATTCTGTCACCCTGCAAAAAAAAAGAATTGGACCAATATTTGGCTTTTTCTTTAACAAATTCAATGATTAAACATTAATAGTATCACTTTTATACTACAAATTTATTTTCACCTTATCATTCTGCATTCTTGATAAAATTAAATTAGAAAATATTGACAAAACAAATTATTTCCCACACTCGATTGCTTCAATCTGTAAACACACAGAATATACAAAGGAAAATCTAGCTATAAATCACCAGAAGTGGAATTCAAACTCATAAATAGCATACAGATTCACATCACTGAAACAAATGTTGTGAAATAATTTCTAGTTCAATCATTATTAATTTTTGATTGGTATTTTCTTTTATCATAAATTTTTTAGTTGCTATTTATCGCAGCTTACTCAGACTGTCAGTTTATGGCAGTGAGTAAACAGTGCAGATCAAAAGTAACAAACAAAGAATAAGCTTTTGGCGAGACTCAAAGTCGTGTCCCTTTTACCTCAGAAAACTGCCTTTGTATGGCACTGCTCCACAGACTGAGCTACTAGAACTCTTATGCCTGGCAGAAGTTCAAATCTAGCCTTTCAACTCATCCTTCATCCTTCCACGATCATTCAATGCCATATTTGCTATGGTTTTTTTTACATACATTAGTCGTGGTAGTAATATTATCCTGAGTTATTTATTAGATGAAGCATTGTCAACCATTATTATTTTTTGACTAGTATTTTCTTTCATATTTTTATAGCAGGCAACTAAAAAATTTTAAATGTAAGACAATACTAGCCAAAAATAAGTAATAGTTGATAATGCTTTATCTAATAAAAAAAAATCATTATAAGATTAATTTCTGTTTCATTTTCTTAGATTCATCATTATAATTATGACACTGATACTGCAGAGTAATTTTAGTTTCTAATATAGATTTTTGATCTTGTGATATCAAAATTAAAGAAAAAAAGATTTTTACAACAGTCAGATATTCCAGTGACATGTACCTGTATATGCATTGAACTTTAAATGCAAATACCACAGCAAAAAAATACCTTGTGATGAGATTTGAACCTATTAAAATCAAAGAAATAAAACTAATTTTACAACCGTCAAATATTCCAATGACATGTATCCGTATATTCATTGAACTTTAAATGCAAATACTACAGCAAAAAATACCTTGAGATGAGATTTGAACCAGCAGCAAGAATACAGATGAACATCATTGAAATAGTAAATGTCTGTGAGATGAATTCTATTTCAGATGTTTAATTTAATTTAATCATCATATAATATTAACATTACTCTTAGCTATTTTATCCATCATCTTATGAATTTTTAATCTAATCATATTAGACAGCTTGGAAGCAGGATTATTTTTGCCACAATTTGTTTCAGTATGACATTAATGTGTACATGCACAGAATATATAAACAAATGGAAATAATAAGTAGCCAGTGATGAGATTCAAACTTATATCCAAGACTGCTAATCTATCTAGAGCTTGTGTTCTTTGTAGATGATAGTTTTATCATCTCAACTATACTTACCATGTACCTCAGCCACCATCTTTTAATTACAAATTGACAAATTTCAATTGACTGAGGCCTGGGTAATTTTTCTCCCACTGTGCTATTAAGCTGTCAAAAAAAATTATTCTATTTTCAAGCTTAATTTTAATACTGCTCATTCAAAAAATGTTTATTCATTAATAATGATAATGATATATTCATGCAAAGTAGATTCAAGTTGACATAAAAGTGGGACTTAGAAGATACTCCTTTCTCTCTCTCACTCTCTCTCATATCAGTGTTCTTGTTATTATTTCTGAGTTTCTTCAAACTAGAATTCACTGGTTGGTAGTGACAAGTATAGTTCCCTCTAAGCTGTGCACATGTGCCTGAACACGCACGTTTTGCAATCAGTGCACAAAGGAAGTTAATGTGCACAAAACAGATTTCAAATTTTGTAGATAGGTTACTGAGTTGTTATTGAAGAAATATTGATTCACTACGTTGAATTCAAAAATACGCACATACTTTGGTCACAGGACAAATAATTGCACAAGATTTTTGCGACCATTGACTACAAAAAATTAGAGGGAATATTGGTGACAAGTGACAGTCTTCATGAATCCCCTATAACTTTCATATCTTTACCGACTTTATTAATACTGTGGTTTGTAGAATTTTAGCCCCTTTTTTAATATACAGTGGAAGCTGCTTATTGTGATCACTTTGGGCCAGGGACAATAAGCAGCTGAAAACATTAAGTTAAAGATATAAAAATTGCAAGAATTAGATTTATTGCAATAAATTCATTATTATTAATTATTATCATTATATTATTAAATTCATTCTTATAAGCAACATTACACTATAAAATATTATAAAAAATTATTATGATATTTATATGAAATTTTTAATTGATTTTAAATAAAGTATTTGAGACCAACTGATTTTGATAACATTATCCGTGATTATAATAAACGGCTTCCTCTGTATATACATGTTTTGTCTAGTACCTCTCTTTAAGGACTCAGGAATCATTCTCAGAGACCAATAATTTTTAATATCACTCTCATATTCCACAATTCATGAAGCTCATGAGCAAATTTTCAATATTAAAAACCATCAGCCAAAACTGTCACCCAAACTGTCAAAATAGGTTTCTTCAGTTTTTGAGTTAGTCTGGCTGGCTGACTATGTAAGTATGTATCACACGTACAGGCCGCACCAACGGAGCTAGAGGGCTGAAAATGTAAACATTTACTCCTTATTATATTTAAAAAAAATTTTTTTTTTAGAAATTCCACCCAAATAGATTTTTAGAGGTGGGTTTAATTTATAATGTAGGTTTATGCTAAATTGATCCTTTAGTTTTGTCTGCTTGTTTTTTTTTTAATATTCATACATTTTTAGTGATCACTGCCCAACAAAAAGCGAGAAAAGTAAATTATTCATTGATCAGCCCTTTTTACAATTTTTTAATTGATCACACCCAACAGGGCATGCTGCCAAAAGACATTGGTATGACGGTTTCTATTGAGTGACTAACCAGACCTGTTTTTTTTTCTCTTTATTCTTATAGGTTAACTCTATCATCTGCCTGGTAATAAGCTTAACAGAAGAATACAATCTCTTCTAGTCTATAATTTTGAGAAGAGCCATTAACATCCAAAGAGTTTTTCAGACAATTGAACTCATTCGTTTTGTTATTTTTGTCCAAATAATAGACAGAGAACGTCAATGGAAAGTTAGAAAACTGAAAGAATCAGCATACATGAACTTGCTGGCTAAATGTATAATTCAGACCAGTGTGGATTTCAACTCGGTATGGCTTTTTCTGCTCAACAGGGACACAGTATGGAATGTTTGTTTAACAAAGAAAGGAGTTGAAAACATATGCAACCTACATTACAAGCATTGCCGCTAATGAAAAGAAAATCTGTTTGCTACCATTTTTTACTTGGCACTATCGGAAACAGAGACCCTCTTCTTTACATATGGATAGTACACCTTAAGAAGGCCATAGAATGGAACAGCCGAAACATTGTGGCAACAACAAAAATGAGTCCAATTGTCTGAAAAACTCTTTGAACAATCTCTTCTTTATCATTATTTTTTTCTCATTAATGTTACCTTGCCTGTGTGAGGATGATCTATTTTCCATTTTCCCTTTCAATCATGGGTTTCAGTTTTCATTTTGTTAGTCTTACTATTTTACAATAAAAAATATTGAAGATAAAAACTAGTATACATTGATGCTCATATAAATACATATTCTTTTTTAAATGGAGTTGATTGTCTTGGTAAATTTGCCACCAATATTGTTATAAGTAACTACTGGTATAAGTAGTTGGTTAACCATTGTTCCGATGAAGTCTGTGAGTGTGCTGTCATTGGTAGACCTGAATGTGACTGACATAGTCACATTCAGGTCTACCAGTTCAAGTGAAGAACAACCAAAAGTTGCCTATACACAGGTTTGGAACTGTGACTCTCAGTATTAATCACTACCTGTCGTTTTGTCTCTCGCCCCATTGCTTCCCCAATTGAATAGGAGATTTGCACAGCAACCTGTGAATAAATGTTTTAAAATGTGTGTGGAGGCGGGGGGTGCCATTGCACAAGATTGATCCCATTCTCTCTGCCTCCAAGTTTGTTTTCCAGCAGTACAATGAGTTTTCACAATTGGCAGCCCTTTTGGCTGCAAGAGTTGCCAGAATGGAGGTAGAGTTTACCACCAGACTGCCATAGAGGCTCCACTCCTGGTTTGGAGTCGGTGCTGTCCGTCTCCTAGACTGGCTGCCAGCCTAGGTTAGAAAGCCCTGTCGGCCCTATAGACTCCGAATAAATAATAGTTGGTTCAATTTGCAATGTAAGTTTATGCTAAATAGGTCCCTTAGTTTGTGCCCGCTTGTTTTTTGTAAATCCATACTTTTTTTAGTGATCACTGCCCAACATAGGCGCGAGAAGAAACTTATCCATTGATCACCCCTTTCTCCAATTTTTTAATTGATCACCCCCAACATGGCATGCAGCCCAAAACATTGGTCACATAACAGTTTCTATTGAGTGACTAACCAGACCTGTTATTGTATTGTTTTGATCAAAGATCAGCGAGTATATTGATCAAATGGTGTGATAAAAACAAGAGAGATGAGGACGTTAGTAAAAGAAAATAATAATTGAATAATAACAATACTCTTTTCAGAAATTTAGACAGCATTTGATCTTGGTTGTTCAATGTGAAAGTAACTAGTGAAGGGTGAAGTTGCTAGCCTAATGCCCATGATGGACTACATTAGAGAGCTAAAGGGCTCCAACTTCCCTGCTATTTACCCATAGCTGGGGGGGTGGGGTGATTCAAGCCTTTCTCAAGGGCATTAGTGCAAAGTGAATGTAAGTAGCCTGGGCCAAATTCGGTTTCCTGATACCATTTTCTGGGCTGGTAACCACTATGCCACTCCGCACTGCCAAATGTAACTTTAAATCCTAATGATTTAACCCTCAAGTGCTTAGAAATTCCTTTGTAGTTTTTCGTATGAAGAACATTTCCTGTTCCTTGCAGTGATATAATTCAACGAATAGTACAAACAAAGAAGGAAACTAATATTGCTTTTACGCATGTGGTTAATTTTTATTGTTGAACTGTATTCATAGCATTTTACATGTTACCAAGTGCAGTAATGTCTGGCCTTTGATGTTATATTGCACAATGCAAGAATATCTCAAAATCTTAAAATGTTCTCAGTTTCATTTTCAATGACCATTCTAAGATCTCTTCTTCCAACAGTTAATAGTAGATAGCAGCACAGACTGTGCTCTTTAGCCTTCGTTGGCAACCAGTCTAGGAGACGGATAACTTTGAATACAAATCAGGAAAGTCCAACTCCCTTGTCCAGGGTAGGGAATGTGTTCCCTGAAGAATGAATGGTCAACTGGGCTCTAGTGAAGTTTTGATGGGCCTATAATTGGATGATAATGAATTGCTAAGGTAAAATAAAAAAAACGGATGAAATAATGTGACTGCCATCTCAACCTCCCCACGTCAAGTACAAATGGAAGAGAAAAAAAAGATATTATTACCTCTGCCACCATAACTTCTGTTTAAATTTTCTGAATTAAAAGTTTTCAAGATGTTGGTAGAACTATTTTCAAGATTCAAATAGTTCCTTGGATGATTGAACTCCTTCTTCTTGTTTGTGTTGTTAACACAACATTTCAGCCAATCCATTCTTCGGCCTTCTTCAGGTGTAATGTCTGAATGTGATGGGGTAAACAGAAGCATTAGTCAGACAAGTGCGGAGTTCAACCCGATGTAGCTTCACTGCTCAACAGACCCAAACCCGGCAAGACAAGGACAAAGAAACACCTGAATCCTTTGTTATAAGGGTTACCTCCTTTGAGATTAAAAAACTTCTGATTACTCCATCACATTCAGATATTACATGTGAAAAAGTCCAAAGAATGGATCGGCTGAAACGTTGTGTTAACAACACAAACAAGAAGAGGGAGTTCAATAGCCCGAAGAACTATTTGAATGTTAATGACCCTTCTCAAAACTATAGAAAATATATTTTCAAGATATTATGAGCTATAAACCTGGTATGTTCTAATTATCTGCAATATTATTTGGATTATGCAGTATTTAAATATGGTGTACATTGACTGGATCCACATTGGCTTTTATTCACAATATATACAATATGCATTTCTTTTGTCCATGCTATTATTTTGGCTTATTAGTTTTTATTTCTACTGTTTTGGTCTTGACCATTTTATTATAATTCTTATATTTTGTAATCACATGAATATGATAGATTTTCACAGGATAAATGAATTTTAGGCATAAGATTGGTTTGTTATTCTACTATTATTAATATGGTTATTGGCATTGTTTGCATATTGTTTTAGTTTAAGGTTTTTCTTAGTTTCATATAGATAGTGTGCATCTTGGCTGGACCTGCTTCAAGATGTTTGAAAGAGTCTCAGGCACAGATCTGATACATTGTTATCATTATCATTACTACTTGGCATTCATTTTTTTCAACATCTGAACATTTTCAATGATATGAAAACACATTAAAGCTTTTGACGTTTGAGAATCTGAATATGCAAAAATAACAAAAAGTGGGAAAAATTTACCATTGTTTGAAAATGTAAAAAAAAGAGAAGAAAGACACCACAGAAAATGAGGCCAGTGGAAGATGCAGTAGATGTTTTTCCAAAGAATAAAAGAATAAAAGGGATAAAGAAATCAGATATTTTCCAGAAATTAACATATTCAAAAAGAGAAAAATTTTCAATTCAAAATTATTCTTTCGTGTATGCATAAAAAATTAAGTTTGTGAAGAGCTGAACAAAGTGCACATAACAACAATGGTGAGGCATAAGAGTACAGGGGGAAGGGAGAGGTGTGGAATAAAAAAAAATTACCTACCTACCTACCTACCAACTATAACAAAACAAGGAACATCTCTTAAGAAGCTAATAAACTCTGTTTTTTGTTTGTTTTTTGCTTTTTCAAGAAAAGCGTAAATTTGATTTTGAAAATAAGTTAACTCTGAAAGCTTTTTAAAATTTTTTTGTTTTTGTTGTTCAAGTGAAGGAAACAAAAACAACAACAAAAACAAGTATATGGTGATTTGGAATGGGGGGTTGAGAGGAAGTATAATGGAGAAGATGGAAAGATTTTTAGGTTCCACATTTGCAATAACAATTTTACATAATACAAATGGTAGTGGTTATGGGTAGGAAATATTCAGAATGAAATAAGGGACATGGCTAGTGTTTGTGTTAACGCAAATATTGATGGAAGCCGTAAAATTTGGGATAATTCAATCGCACACATATGCACATGCATATACACAGAATAGAGAAAGCACCCTTCTCTTCTTATTTTTTTCAATAAACCAATAAAAATGTGTGCATTTGCAAATGTACATATATACACTCAATACGCACATAAACACAAAAATTTAAATCCATTTAACACAACACCCTTCTCCTTTGATATTCTTAAATAACCAATTAAAATACATATTCTTTCTCTCTCTCATACACATGCACATATGCACACATAATGAATAATAAAATACATATCATTTATACCTATCATGAACACAAACATATGCACACAGACACACAGAATATGGACAACACTCCTCTCTTCTAATTTTCTTCACTAAATCAATGAAAGGACATATACATATTCACACACACACACACACACACACACACACACATACACACACACACACGCACACACAACACACAGAATATGGACAACACACAGAATACGGACAACACTCCTCTCTTCTAATTTTCTTCACTAAATCAATGAAAGGACATATACATATTCACACACACACACACACACACTCACACACACATACATACACACACACACAGAATATGGACAACACACAGAATATGGACAACACTCCTCTCTTCTAATAATTTTCTTCACTAAATCAATGAAAGGACACACACACACACACACACACACACATGTGCACAAACATACACACACATACACACATACACACACACACCAATATAATATGAGCAAAAAACATACATTCTCATGTTTATATCTCCTATGATACATATACATATGCAGGAGTTCAGCAACACCCTTCTCTGATTTTATCAACAAGCTAACAAAAATGCATATCTTTCTTTCTCATGTTACCATAAACTGCACAGATAAGCATATATTCATATCTACATCCATTTACCTACCACTATAAGTATACACAGAAAAGAATAAATACTCACAGGACATGGGCAGCCCCCATCATCCTCCAATTTTTCCAATAAACCGATAAAAATTTAGAAACATTAACATTGCCACCCACACACACACACACACACACACACACACACACACACACACACACACACACACTAGAAAAGCTTCCCACTTTAATAAAAATACTATAGATGAAATGATTTGAACATTTAAAAAAGAACATTTTATTTTTTTGTTAAATATATAAAAATTAGAAAAAGTTGTTGAAGAGTGGTAGTAGCAGTAGAAAAGGAGCAGTATAACTGTGGAAGGAGGAGAAAAAAGAAGAGAAGGAGGGAAAGAAGAGAAGGAGGGAAAATGAAGGTGATGAAAATAAGTGAGGGGGCAGTGAAAATTGAAGTTGGGGGAGGAGGAAAAAAGAGAGAGGGAAAAATATTAGAAATTGATTGATACATCGATATTGATTTTATTTTTATTTCATTTCACTTTAGTCTTATTTATTTTTCAATGGCATTACCCATTTGCTTCGATTCTTTGGTATTCAACAGAGAGAGGGAAAGAGAGAGCGAGGTGGGGTAAAGAGGGAGAGTTTTATAGAGAATTTGGCACCAACCATAAGTACATATACAATATATTGATTTTTGTTTTTGTTTTCTTATTATTTATTTATTTATTTTAAAATGAAGACTTTTTTTTGGTAGAATGTTATGGTGGGGGCAGGGGTGGGGGTGGAAAAAAAAACATTGTTAGATTTTGCAGAAATCCAGACATACTCAAAAATGTGCGTTCGCCAGTAAATATTTCAGAAAGAGTCCATTAAGCTGTCAATTTCGAAAAGGATGGAGCCACAACAAAATGAGTCACGACTACAAAACACTAGAAAGATTTTAGCCCCCAAATTGAATTTAATTTCAACTGAATTGTTTCAAAAACTCGCCTTATATTAGGCAAGCTCTTCCAATTGGAAGAGAAACAAGAAACGATGACAGAAAAAGAAAAGTAAAAAGTAAAAAGAAGGTAAAAAAAAACAGAAAGGGAATTAGAAAAAAAAAGATTTAATTTTTAGAAAGGTAACAAAAAATTTCATTGAAGCAGTTCAAGTATACATAGATGTGCTTGTGTATGTGACTCTCACTAATTGCAAGATTAAAGAAGTCACTGAAAAGTAAGAAAGACCAGGGGGGAAAAAAAGAGAAAATTAAAAAATGAAGAAAAAAAATTGATTGAAAAAAAGTATGGGTAAAACTGTCATTAAAATTTGTGGAGTAGATCGTGCGCGTGTGTGTTTGTGTGCATGTGTGTATATGTACATGACTAATTGTAAAAGGAACTCAAAAAAGAGAGAAGAAAATATTTAATTTAAGAATAAGTAAAAAAGAAAAAAAAAACTGTCATCACTGAAACTACTTGGGTAGATCCAATATATATGTGTGTGTGTGTGAGAAAGAGAGACAGAGTTATTGTGTAGATATACTGGTTTATGCGAGTGTGCATGAATGTGTCTTCAGTCATAAAGGAAGCAAGTGAAATCTTCCCAATGGACAGGGTAGGTGGGTTGGCTGTCTCCATTTTAAGTGAAGCACATCAGCCTGTCAGTGGCTGGAACAGCCACTACGCACACAGCACACTTGCTAGGACTGCAGGCTTCCCAGCCGTATTCACATAGAACTCATATCCCTGCAGAGGAGTTGTCAAGAAAAACAGCAGCAGTTACAAACACTACTTTTATATCAGGACGCATCTCGACATGGACTCTGCTCGTTCCAACAGTTCAGGTTAGTTTAAACCTACTTTTTTTCTTTTTACCAATTGTTAATTGTATTTTTTTCTAGTGTTTCTTTTTGTTTTGTGCAATTGACTGAAGCAGACAACAAGTATGCCACAATGTGTTATTCTCTTTACTGTCATTGTTGTTGTTATTGTCATACAAACTAAGACTCCACAAGTAATACAAACTTAGATTACGCTGCTGGTCATTGGTTTTTGATTGGTTTGTTAGTTTGTTACCTGTCTTACGGTTTAGAGAAGAAAAAAAAAGCAGATAAAATATACCTTGTGGCCATAACAACCTGACAAATCACAGAAAGAGGAAAACTGCCTCTTTAAAATGTTTTCATTTTGTTTCTCTCTTATTTCTCAAGAGATTGTTATAAGGGAATTTTGATTTTATCTGGAAGAATTTTGAAGTGCCTCACTGTTGTTAAGGTATTTTCATTTTGGGAAAAATTAACCAATTTCTCTTTCCGGGCATCTCTGGGCTATCAATTTAGGAAATGTTTCTTAGCCAGATGCCTGTCAAAAGGGTAGAAGTTACAAAAGTAAAATATTAGGAAGTTTGAGGAAGCTTCAAAACAAAACAATGCAAGTAGGTATAATTTTTTTTATGGTCATATACATTTCAGAAGCATAAAAAAAAGAATCTTGAATGTAAGATTAAATTATTTACTAATCATTTGCCAAAATACTATATTTCCTGGTTTATCGAAGATGCTATTTTTTTTTTGCGAAATAAGTCTTGAAAATTTAGCCTGGGTCCTACAGGACAAAGGTGACTTTAATTGTCTGTTTATTCTTTTTCCAAAAATTTGCAAGTTACAACTGCAGTGCATACTTGAGGCCGGAGAATCCCCGACGCTGGGAAATACAGTAAATAAAATATAGTTTGTGAAAACTTAACATATACTTTTAAACTTCAAATGTGATCTAAATTTAACTATACCTGATCAAGAATTATAACAGTATTACAATTTTTTGTTAACTTTTTTTTAGCAGGGAAATATGTATGCCAGAATTGTACAGAAAGAAACTTTTCTGTATTTAAAGAGGTGTCACTTTTTCTTTTCTCAATACTTACCTCTCAATGTAACTCAACTGAAGACTTAACCAATGGTCATTTTTTTTATTTATTTGGACGGGCGTCTTTGAATCTTTTGTTTTTGCCATATTTTTTCTATCTTTAGCTAAGTCAAACAAACAAAATAAATAAATTGTTCTTAGACCTCAGAAGAATTTAAAATTTTAATTTACAGAAATTGAAAAACTGAAAATTGTGCTTTAAATTTCTCAATATAACCTGACCAATATACACATATACACATACATATGTATACAGTAATAGATTTTTTATACATATCTAAATTAACAACTATGTATATAGTATGTGTGAGTATGCTTAAATTCTTTTATTTACATGCACATGAGTGGGAGTGTATATATATGTGTGTATTCATGTTATTCTATTTTACCTGCATTTATACATGCATGTGCAACTATGTAAATACTAGATTGGAAAATCTATTGATAAAAACAGAATGCAGCACAAATTTATTTATATGAATTTCTGTGTGTATATATAAAAAATACATTTAAATGCGTTTATTTTACATATCAATAAATAAACCTGCGTATGTATCTGCACAAACATACACATGCATGGTAAATAATTGTGAATAGATGTATTCAGTTTGTATATGAAAAAATGTACATGAACTTATCCGAAAATATGTAAAATATGTATTTTATGAATATATTCATGTATTTCTGAACTTATAAAAATTAATGAGTAAATGTATACATCTATGCACATTTACATATTTACATATACACTATCTATACATGC
>VCCN01003854.1:6668253-6688165 GCA_006491835.1 Architeuthis dux | reverse complement strand
AAAGAGAGATAGATAGATACATAGATAGCTTGTAGTATGTGCATAAATACAGTTAGTTTTTTGTCAACACACTTACTCACATATACTGTGTAATATAAGGATTTAAATTTTAAAAGAATAATAAATAATAAAATAATGATAATAAAATTGCTGTCCTCCCTTGAATTTTTCCCCTTCTCTACCTAACATGTCAGATATTAATCTTGAAGCTTAATGATATGTTTCTATGTAAGACACTCTGATAGATCGAGGGATTGGTGTACAGAAATCTTCACTCTCTCTTTCTCTCTCTATTACCTCCTCCCTTTCTGCCTTCTTTGAACTTAAACACTGAATGGCTCTCCATATCAGAGCACTGCGCCAAAATGTATATCAAGCAAAAAAATAAGTTTTAAAAATGACAAAAAATATCAATAATTTTTTTGAAAAAGACATTATTTAAAATTCCTCTTTCGTACTTTTTATTTTTATTTTTGTTATTTCAGGCCCCTTTCAAATAACATTTCATAAAAATAAGTAGAAAGAAAGTACAAAAAATGTCATTACTTCAGCCAATGGGTTCCACGATTTCTCTCTTCCATAATTCTTTTTTAAAATAAAATTGTTTTTCTTTTTTAAATTCAATTTTTTTTTTCTCGCTTGCTTATTCTTTCTATGTCTTTTCCAAAGATGTATGTTTTTAATTCAAAAATTTCAAGATGATAAACCCATACCCCCATCCTGTTTCAACTCCCCATCCTTACCTCACCATGTTTGTAGGGACAGAAATCTTTTGTCCCCACACCGAAACCCTCCTTACTCACTCACCATCCATCTATCTGAAATGTCATTCAAGATCCCTTCTGATGATATGAAAGCTTTTGTTTGGTTTGTGTGTTTTTTGTTTGTTTGATTTTTTATTGTTGTATCTTTGTTGCTGGCTTTCCTTTTCTGTCTTTTTTAATTATATTTATAATTAAAGCTGAAGAAAATTGTCTCTGATCTAGGAAGCTGGACTTTTCTAAAATTGGAGCCATGTCTATTAAATAGACTGAAATCGGGAGATGATAGAAAGAGATGGAAGAAGAAGCTTGAAGGACAAACAGAACACTAAATGTGAAAAGGAAGAGGAAAAGAAAGGATGGGATGCTAAGTAAAGAAAGACAGAATAAAAGAAGAGAAAGTAAAGCTAAAAATAGAGATGAAAGAGCAAAATATGAAGCAAGAAATGAAGAAACAATGACATAAGTGATGACCTTGAATCTCAAAGAAAATTGAATTTAATTTCAAAAAAGGAAAATTATTTCCTTTTTATTAAAAATAACTGATTGACAAATGAAGAAAGAGAGAAAGTGCCGAAAAAAAGCGCCGAAAAAAAGGAAGAACGAAAGAAGTGCTGTGAAAAAAAAGGAAGATTGAAAGAAAAGAGTGCCATGAAAAAAAGGAAGGAAGAAAGAAGGAATTTCTATGAAATAAAGGAAGAAAGACTAGAAGAGAAATTGGATTAGAGAGGATAAAAGGAGTAAGCAGAAGAGGGGGGGAGGTAAGTGTAATAGTTCACAAGAATGAGAACATGGAAAACAAAGATTGAACAAAAAGACAACAAAAGAGAAAGCTAGAAAAAAAAGAATTTGGAAAACAGAAGAAGTATTGAAAGAGAACCAAGAAGAATGAATGAAAGGATTATGAACTAAAGGACAGGAAAAATAAGTGCAAAGAAAAGAGAAAAGTAAAAGAAAGTGAAGGGGGAAAGAAGCAAAGAATAGAAAAGCTAATAAAAATATGAGAAGGAAAAAGCCTGCTATATATTTCCAGGGCTGGCCCAAGGTACCAGCAACACAATAGCTAGAGGGCCCTGTCATGTGTCTGAGACAATAGGACTTTTCAAACACAAATGTAAAAATGGGAAAATGAATAAATTAAACAGAATAAAAACATATTTTCTATAGTTTTGAGAAGGGTCATTAATATTCAAATGGTTCTTCAGCCGAAACGTCATCTTTACAACACAAACAACAAGAAGGCGTTCAATCATCTGAAGAACCATTCAAAAATAAAAAAAATTCCCTGATGTGAAGTTAGATTTTTCAGGAATATAAGATAATACTATACTTTAAAGGGTGCTGAAGTTTAGCTTTCATAGGGCGCCAGGAATACTGTGTATTTCCATCAGTGCTAAAAGTTGATGTTCAAACCCAGGTAAAAACCAGGATTTTTGAATGCTGATTTTCAAAGTAGTCAAGCCGACCTGACATGAACAATTGATGAAATACGATGTTTCTCATCCATTTCCCCATATTTGGCATTGTGCAAACTAAATGGTGTAAATAACTCGGCCTGCCTCATAGCTGAAATAGTTATGTATCACTCATCGATGCCATAAGTCAGCATTCAAAGCCAGGATTTCAAATGCTAATTTTCAAGGCAGGCAGGCCTTCCTGACTTGGAAGATTAATACAACACAATCTTCCTACCCCTATTTTTTTCCATTTGGCCTTTTGCTGTTCTAAGCTACATTTAGAAAATGTAAAAATATGACAAGCCTGAAAGTCAGATCATAGATGCACTAGTTCAATCTCATGTTGAGACAGGGAGATTCTTTTCCTTTAAAAGCATGTTCATTGAAAAACCCCTTCCTTTAAAAGCCCCTTTCTTTATTTTGTTTTGGTATGTCAGGAGCTAAATACACCAAAAAGGAGCTGGATCTAGTCTTAAAAAAGCTACATCAACAAATTTTGTTTCGGTATGTCAGCCAGTCAGTCAGTGATGGTCATAGGTACTAGAGATGCTAGCACATCTCATATGGGAAAGGATTTAGAAAAAAAGAGGGATGCATATGAGAGAGAAATAGGTGAGAGAGTGACTGAAAGAAAGGAAAAAAGGGGGACAAAGAGAAAGAGATGAGAATTGGAGAAAAGGCAAGAGGGAAAAGGTGGGGGGGGGGGCACTGAATAAAAATGAAAAGAGAGTGAAGGAATGAAATTGAAAATTAAAGAAGAAAATGAAAATATAACGAAAGAAAAAAAGTCAGAAAAGGTTGGAAGAACTGAAATGTTAACAAATGAGTCACTCTTTCTTGATTTTTAAAATTATAGTTCCAAACAAAATTTTGTTGTTAAGCCCTCTTGTTCCATTTAGATAAATAAGACAGTAGAAAATTGTAGATTGGTTCAAAAGAAAGAGAAAAAAATAAAAAGATTTTTAAAAATCATTGTCGGTATAGTGGATGGGAAGAGAGGAACAAGATGGTTGCATGTGTGACATTTGGCAAACTTCTCTTGAAATGTTTAATTTCCAACTGGATTTGATGAGTTGAAAATTCAAATGCCAAAATTTGCTTTCTTCTGAGAGATCTGAAAACAAACATTATAAAAAGGAAAAAAATTGGAGGGTGAAATCTCTGATTGACTAGGGCCATATAATAATAATAATGAAGAACACAATTTATAACTTCTTGACAGATTAGATGTCAGAGTTTAGGTCAGGGCTTTAAGAAGGTTTATGTTTCTTGTGTGTTTGTTTTCTGTTGTTTAGTTTCAGAGGAAGAGAGTTTCTGTCTTTGCTTGTAAGTTATTGACCCTTCAGAAAAGATGAAGCAATAGGGTAGGGTTGTCTGTGATGTTTATCTAAGGCTATTGTTACTCTGAGCTAGAAAATAATTCCTTAGCCCTTCTGGCCAACTTAACTCTCAAATTTCTCCGGCCATCATTTTATTTTTTATTCATTATTCTCCCTCATCATTTTCCATATTATCCATGTGTTCTCCTTTTTGTATTTTTCTTAAGATTTTTTTTCCTCTCTTATTGGAATTCTCTCTCTCTCTCTCTCTCTCTCTCTCTGAGTCTTTTATCTGTTCTTATAATTCTTTTGTTTTTTTAACTCCTTTCTGTTCTCATTTTTTATCCAAGACTCCGTTTTCTTTATTATTAATTTTTGACTACTATTTACCTTCATCTTAATTTTTTTTTTTTTTTATCATAGCTTAACTTAGGCCATCAATCTACAACAGAGAGTAAACAGAGCAGGTCAGAAATAGAGAACCCCGCCGAGACTTGAACTCATGTCGCTCTTGCCACAGGGAAGCCTGTTTAAATGCATTAGTTACTTCATTTTTGTTTTTTTATTATTAAAATATTGACTAGTATCACTTTCATCATAATTAGAAACCTTCAACCAAAACTGTCAACATAGGTTTCTTCAGTTTTCAAGTTGGTCTGGCTGGCTGTATTATGTGTACAGGCCATAACAATCGAGCTTAAAAGGCTTAAAATTAAAACATTTACTCCTTATTATGTGTAGAAAAAACAATTTTTTTTGTTTTTTGAAAATTCCCCCTCTAAATTGTTTTTTAGTTTCAATTTGCAATGTAAGTTTATGCTATATTGGACCCTTTTGAAAATTCAGACTTTTAGTGATCCAACAAAAGGCAAGAGTTGTAACTTGTTTATCGCTCACCTCTTTTTTAAATTTTTCAATTAATCACCTCCAACACGGCATGCTGCCAAAAGACATTAGTTGCATGACAGTTTCTATTGAGTCACTAACCAGATCTGTCTTTCTTTTTTCTAAAATGGTGGTGATGTTTTTGTTGCTTTTTATTGCAACTCTTAGACTGTCATTCTACAGCTGTTAGTAAGCAACACACATCAGAAATAAAACATAAGCCTTTGGCAAGACTTGAACTTGCATCCCGTTTTCCTGGGAAGCCTGTCTTGATGTGGCAGCTGCATTACTGCTTAGGCCGCCAAACCTACCAACTACAAACATTCAAATCTAATCATATAGCCATTCCTTATCTTCCCCAACTGCCTCATCATCACAATCTTTATTTACATACACTAGTAGTATTAGTAGTAATAATATTATATATAGTATATAGTAATTCTTTGAATTTCTTAGATGAAGCTTTGTCAATAATTTTTAGACTAGTATTACCTTCATCTTAATTTCAGTTGCTTTTTATCACAACTCTCAGATGGTTGCTTTAAGACAGGCTGTTTTCCTTTATTTCTGATCCATGTTACTTACTAACAGCCATAGAGTGATGGTCTGAGAGTTGTGATAAAAAGCAACTGAAATGAAGATGAAAGTAATACTAGTCAAAATATTATTAATAATTGACTATACTTCAACTAATAATATTTAAAAATTCAAGATAATATTACTACTAAGACTACTAGTGTATATAAATAAACCACTATTTGTTTAGCTTTGATCTTCTGCAAACATTGGTTTTTGTAGCTCAATTGATAGGCAACTGTCACACTAAGAGTAAAAAGGGATGTGAGTCTCACTGAAAGCTTATTCTTTAGTTCTAATTCACATTGCTTACTAACGGCCATAGAATGAGATCTGAGAGTTGTGATGAAAAACAACTGAAACTAGCATTCCAAGGGAAATTATGAATCACTGCCACCTATATATGCTTCTTTTTACCTTGTAAAAGCAGTGATGGTGGGCAGTGATCACTAAAAAGTCCAAATTTTTAAAAAACAAGTGAGAATGCTGCTGGACACAAACTAAAGGTTCAATTTAGCATAAAGTTACATTGAAAATTGAACTCCCCTCTAAATTCCTTTTTAAGGGGGGAATTTTTCAAAAAAACAAAATAAGCATTTTCCCTATTCATTGAGGGAAGTGTGTGTGAAAGATTTCAAGTTTCTACTATGAATGGTTAGGGCTGAGTGAAGTTTGCATATATAGATAGATACATATAAATGTCAGAACACATAAATAACCTAAACCAAGCAATAAACCAGTGTGGTGGGTAGTGGTGATTAATTAAGATGAAAGTAATACTATTCAGAAAATTAATAATAATTGACAATCCTTCAGCTAAGAAATTAAAAAATAATATTACAGGAATACCTTGAATAGTGCAGTTTTGATGTAGCACAGTGCTGTACGAATTAATGTAACTAAATATAAGCTGAAAAAATACATTAAATTGTAATAAGACCTTAAACAGAAGAGACAATTTGGGAACGATTTAACCGCACTAATCAAAGTATACTAGTACCTCCTTTTTTTCTCAAATATATTTCTCTTTTTCATACACTCATTCATTCTTTTCAACATTCTTCTGCTATTTCACATGTCATTTCCTTCATTTTCTCATTTCGCTTCTCCTCCTCCTTTTCCTTTTCCCCTCTCCTTTTTCTGCTTTTACTTCACCTTTCTTCCCTCCTCCAATCTCCATCCTTCCATTTTTCTATTTTTGATTTCTTTCTTTTTTCTCTTTTTCTATTCTCCATTCATTTCTTTTATTTCTTTTCCATCTTCTCTTTTCTCTTTCATTTTCTTTTATGCTTTCCTCTTCTTCTCCATTTCTTCTTCCATTCCCTTCTTTATCCTAATATTTGTTATCTTCAGATTTACAGCCAGCTTCATAAACATTTATGGTGTACACGCCTATAAACTTACACACATCATTTACATCAATATAAAGTCCATAAAGTAGGAAACAGTGTCAATGTTTGCTACACAAACAATTATTCCAGTTATTAATTGTGACAGCTAATATTAGGCACTGACAGGATTAGAATATAAGAAAAAGAAGCTGGATTTCAACTGGATTGAAAAGAGAAAAAATGTTTGATCAATTGACAAATGAGATCAGATAGAGAAAAGTTGTAATCCAAAGTATCATCATCATCAGCAGCAGCATCATCATCATTATCATCTATTCCAGGTCCACTGCTGGACTAAAGGATTTTCCAACTCCTCCCATGACGACTATATGGTCATGTTGGTTCTGGGTAGGTAGTGGCTAATAGAGCTCGCCCGTTGCCACTATTTTCTGGTGAGCTGGTTATCCTTCTCCTAAACTGGTCACCTCCCAAGGCTAGAGAACTCAGTCTGCCTTACTATTTTACCCATAGCCATGGAGAGAATATAGATTAATGCCTTTCCCAAGGGCATTAGTATGAAGTGAATGCAAACAGCCTTGGCCAGAGTTTGAACTCATCCATGCTGTTAACCATTACACAATTTGCACATCCTTATCCAAAATATGAAGCAGGTTTATTACAGTCATCAGCCTTCAGGTTGTTTTCAGTTTATGGCAATCTTCAATTAGATTGAAAATTCATCATATATCATTATTATACTGGTGACAGAGTTTGCCAAAGATAAAATGATTGCTGAGTAAAAACTTTGTAAATTGGTCGATTGGACTTTCTGTCATATTATTGCTCACCCATGAGATCCACTAATTTTGAGGTTTTGTAATTGTATGAACTGATTTTCAAAATTTACACAAATCAAATATTTCAGTGTTAAAAAAAAGAGAGAAAATTTGTCCATCTGTAGACTTTAAATATGGATAATATTGATTTAACTGGAATATGACAAAGAAGCAAAAGCATGTTGGTTTCAGGAGGCATTGGAAGTAACTTTGATTCCATATAATACAAAGATCAACTGACAAAAGAAATGTGAAATGTGTCTGTTAAAGAGTATTATTTTGATCATGATACATAATTATTTTTCTTTTTACTGATGATTGCAAAGACCCAAAAAGCAAAAGCAAAGTTGCTTCCCATGTCACATGACACATGAGGCAAAGATTTTGTCTCCATTTCTTGAAAGATCTGTAGGGCCTTGTTCCACCTCTTTGTAGGGTTTTTGGATTGATTGATTGTTTTGTTTAATGGCACATCGACCTTGGTGGGTCATTTAGTGCAGAATTTGGTTTCGTTTTGAATACACAATTTATATTTTTTCTTCTTGCGACTTTGGTGAAAGAACTGATGGCCTCTGTTTGGGGGTGTCTTACCCTTTTGCAGGGGATGCAGTCAGTATATTCCAGGACCCAGCTAACAGGGCAGGCCTCTGTTGGGGGAGGGGGGGTCTTACCCCTCTGCAGTGGATGTAGTCAGCGTATTCTAGGCCATGGCTGACAGGGCTCTTTGTAGGCACACAAGTCCATAGAGGAATATGGCAAAACATATCTCTCTCTGTCTACAATTATAAATTCAGCGTTGTTCAAAGTTCAATAAAATAAATGAATAGACAAATGTATATATATAACATATATAATTTATTCAAGAAATAACAATGAAAGATTGAATGAAAGAATGAAAGTGCGATGCTTCTTGCATTAAGAAAATTTGACTGGAACGAAAGAGTCAATAAGAAGTTGTTATAAATGTGTGTATATGTAAGCAAGGTTTAAAGGGTGGGGTCGGCTGCACGCACGTTGCACTTCACCTTAAAACTCCATTGCGCAGACTATGGATTTACCACGTTCAGGCCCCACCTACCTAGGACCTGAACAAAGACACAGAAAACCCGTCCCAAATCTCCGTCTGCAGAGCCAAGTCATTCATATGTAACCATATGCATAGATGAGTGATTTTATACAAATGAACTTACTTGCTTGTATACATATGTGTAATAATCAGGGACTTTACTTACTTGCTGTGGTGAATTTGAGAATTTGCCTTTGCGTACATATATGCATATGTGTGACTCACTACTTGCCTGTACGCAGTTGAATACATGTATGTGTGTGAGTGTGAGTCAACCAGCCGGCCAACCAGGCTCAGGCTGAGACTGGCTTGAAATTGTCTACCACCTGATATTTATAAGAAATAGGGTAGGCTCGCAAGTGAAAATTAGATGAATTTTCATTGGTTGAAAATCCCCAAATAATTCTTGAGCAATCATTTGACGGTTTGAAGTTTGTGCCTTTTTCAACTGGTGGATTTTCGGAGGGAAATGCGTGGAGCCTATTTGGGTGATATATTTGAAGAATAAATGTTTGGTGGTGAGGAAAGCTGAATGAAAAGTGTAGGAACCAACAGATCCATGGAAACCCAATCATTGCCTGTTGCAATTGAGGGTTTTACAGGGCTGGGGTGCTAGCCTGACACTCAAGATGGACTACCTTACAGGGCGAAAGGGCTCCAACTGACCTGCTATTTACCCAAGCTTTGGGGAGAAGAGGATTCATGCCTTTTCCAAGGGCATCAGTGTAAAGTTGTACAACCAAATCTTGTTGGATAAACTGGTTCTCGTAAGATCACTGAAGTTAAGCGACATCAAGCTTGGTCATTACCCATATGGGTGACAATCTGGGAATACAAGTTGCCGTACATAGCAACAAGATTGTTCTGCAGCTGTCTTAGCCTATGCTTTCCTGTCGATTAACAGAACATCTTGCCAAGCTAGGGCTGGAATGTGCACCCAGTCCTTTCTCATGCACACGCTGTTCCATGGAGGGCACATGACAGTGTGCTCTCCTAGGAGCCAACATACAATCATATCATCAGTGCAAACTGAATGCAAACTGTCCCAGCTGGGGTTTGAACTCATTTCGCCAATTCCATTCTCAGAACTGTTAGACCATCCATACTTCCTGCAAAGATCCAAGCAATATTTACTCTTTTTCTAGTAAATGTTAAAAAGAAGGCATATTATTTTCATTTGTATCTAAATAGATCTATTTAGTTCAATAAATCTTAAACTTTTCAAATGAAAAAGAAAATACTATTTGTAATAAAGTGTGCCATCAAGCCTGCATATAAATTTTTATAGAAAATTGAAAACAATTTTGTGATGTTTATACTACATTTTTTTTCCCACTAAATAAATGTTAAAAAGTGAATTTGTTTAATATAATACCAGAGTTTATGTTTATTTACAAAGCTAATCCTAGTCTGGTACAAGGCTTCAGTGGTGGGACATCCAATGGGGATTAAAGTCACTACAGGAGTAAATTTGGTCAGCAAGATGAGCTACAGTAAGCACCTAACTACCAGGGTGTATGGTTGTTGAGTTGATCAGCAGTGAAAGTTTATTACTAGTTGTATAGTTGTACAGCACTCTCTTGTTGCAAATTCTGAAATCCAATTCATTGTCTCCTAAATAAGTTCTTTAAACAATCTACTCTTTAGAAGTGGTTGACTACTAATAGGCTATTAGGCACATTGGTACTGAATGTCATAAAAAAGGTTGGTACTTTTAAATTTGTACCAATTTTTCGCTATCTCATAGTTTAGCATCCAAAATTATCACAGTTGTTGTGAGGGCACTAAGTCAGTAACAACATAATACAGGCCTATTCCGTTATAACGTGGATGTTAGGGTCCAAGAAAGCCAACATCGCATTATAACCAAGCTGTGATCGATTTAGCTATTTTGTAGCTAAATCTAGCTATTTTGGAGCTAGATTAATATTTTGGTGTTGACCATCCACCTGTGTTATAATGCTAACCGCACTATAACGCACTATGTCATAACGGGGAGGCCTGTGCTAGCAGAGAAGGTATCAAATCTGATAAAAACAAAGTGTAAAATAAAAGTGAATGCTCCATCAGCTATTTTAGTTGTACAGTAGAACCTTGTTAACCGCAGTAGATAGGTTCCAAGACCACTGACGGATGGCAAAAACCATGGATAATAGCGAACCATATACACTAGCAGTGTGGCCAACTTTATTTCCAGAATTACATATAAAACTGAGTCAAAAGATAATTTTAAAATTTTGTTGTATTATATTATCCCCTAATATTATTGAAATTTCTATTTAGCTGCCACCTGAAAATTAAAAATGTCAGAAACAACACTGGTCATTTTGGATATATATATATATACACCATTGTCTGTTCTAGTGTTGAGCTGCATATGCCTATTTCTAATCCAGTTCTTAATGTGTTTGAAAAAATAACTACAACATTGCAGTTTTGAATAGTACAGACAATTTTGGAATACCTGTATTATATGGAATTTGGTATACCTGTATTATAAAATACTTAAGACAGATTTTACAGTAATTTCCTAAAATATTTTCTTTTGTGTTTGTTTTGAAAAAGCTTTCGATGCTATCAAAAGTATTATTTTTTTTTTCTTAAGGAATTTTAGGGAACTGAGATTAATTAAAAAGAAATAACCAAAATGGTTTCAACTTCATTGGTTGATTGCTGAAGAAATACCCAACCCAAAAAATGTTTAATTAAAATTAATTAATTTAGGGATGGTTTGCAGTTACAACAATTGAAAAATCAAGAATTAAGCTCTCCCAAAATGTATTATAAGCCTCCTAAGCAGTAGGGGGTATTAGAAAAGATTCCTTCCTTGTAACTCGAGATTAACTGAAAGATTACGTGACAACATTTGTATTGAGGTCATGATTTTTAAATCTAAAAATGACATCATCTGGTGGCTGTTCCTGATGCAATGTCATTATACCTCCTTGATATGATGTTGTGATTAGAATTTTAAAGAACTTATCAAAAATTTGATTTTCAATGCAAAAACGAAAACAAATAAAAAACAATTTGAATGAAAACCTGAGCTGAAAGGGAATTTTAAAAAAAATCACAAGCCTTATATATACTTCAGTTCAACATTAGCAATACAAAACTAGTGAGTAGCTATCAGTAGCTTTTCCCTGTGGGTTATTAAATAAACCTTTAACTATTAAAAAATTTCCCTAAAGCATAGATATAAAGAATCTGCTTGAAAAACAAAACCATAACCAGATGAACCATATACCCCTGTAAGATATAGTATTGAATACTGAATACTAAGGCTTTGGTTTATTATTAGAAATTGTCGACCAAAACTGTCAACAAAGGTTTCTTAAGTTTTTAAGTTGGTCGGGCTAGCTGATTGGCTATGTATGTATCATGCATACAGGCTGCACCAATGGAGCTAGAGGGCTGAAAATTTAAGCATTTGCTCCTTATTATGTCTAGAAAAAAGGTTGTTTTTTTTAAATTCCTTCCCTTAATAGGTTTTTAGAAGGGGGTTCAATTTGCAATGTAAGTTTATGCTAAATTGATTCCTTAGTTTGTGTCCGGCAGCATTCACGCTTGCTTTTTTGAAAATTCAGACAAAAGGTGAGAAGTAACTTATTCATTGATCACTCATTTTTTTCAATTTTTTTAATTGATCACCACCAAAATGGCCTGTTGCCAAAAGATGTTGGTCATGTGATGGTTTCTATTGAGTGACTAACCAGACCTGTTTCATATCCAGTTCAGTTTTAGTTTTGATGTGTTATTCAGAAGAATTACATGAGAAATGATACAAAGAAAACTTATCCTTCATGATAGAACTTGAAAATGTTCCTAAGAATGTTATCAACAACAACAAAATATTTGCAAAACTAGGGAAAAGACCCATGTTTCTAGAAAAAACCTGATAAAAAATGTTATGAGTTTCCATCAATACAAACAATTGGAAATGTTTGTCATTTTTTTTTTCTTGACATAACTCTCAAAAAAGCAAAACAAATTCTAAAGCACATGAACTTGTTTTTTGATTTTTGCACTCAGGCCATTTTGAAAATTTGAAATAAATTTTTATTAGGTGAAAAATAGTACTATATTCCAAGTTTATGGCTGAAGAAGTACCATACTCCAATTTTATGAGTAAAAAAGTACTATACTCCAATTTTATGGCTAAAAAGTATTACACTCTAATTTTATGGCTAAAAAGTATTATACTCTAATTTTATAGCTAAAAAGTACTATACTCCAATTCTATGGCTAAAAAGTATTATACTCTAATTTTATGGCTAAAATGTATTATACTCTAATTTTATGGCTAAAAAGTACTATACTCCAATTTTATGGCTAAAAAGTATTACACTCTAATTTTATGGCTAAAAAGTATTATACTCTAATTTTATAGCTAAAAAGTACTATACTCCAATTCTATGGCTAAAAAGTATTATACTCTAATTTTATGGCTAAAAAGTATTATACTCTAATTTTATGGCTAAAAAAGTACTATATTCCAATTTTATGTCTGAAAAGTACTATATTCCAATGTTATGGCTAAAAAGTATCATACTCTAATTTTATGGATAAAAAAAGACCTTGTACGAGAATCTTTAATTACTTATATTTTCATATGCAGCAAACAAGGAAACTCAGTTCTAATTTGTTCAGCATGAGCAAAATTGCACCAAGGGCCATATTATCAATTAGTCACAATAGGCACAGTGCCTAGAGCCTATAAAAAATGTTGGGCCTATAAAAAATGTTGGGCCTATGAAAAACTTTGGGCCAACTAAAAGTATATTTCAAATCATTTAAGAAATTTAAATATTATAAAATTATAAAAATATATACATTTTGAAACATTAGTGAGAGCTAAATTTTATCAGTGCCTAGGGCCACCAAATGCATTAATCCATTCCTGATTGCACCAGTTAAAAATTAAAAGAAAAAAGAATTTCACAAAACACATAAAAAAACCTATCATTCAAATTTCATCACTGAGAAAATTATTTTGCAGATTTATGCATACACTAAGAAAATCCATTTTTGCAATGCTGTACCAGCATAAACATTTTAATATTTGTGCATGTATAGTTTTACTCAACCATTTTAAGATAAAATGATTTCATAAAATGATTAATGATTAATATAGCAGAGCTTTCCAAACTATGTGTTGCAACACTTTAGTTTGTCGCCAATAATATCTAAGTGTGTCACAAAATTAAGTATAATTTTGTATATCTTTCAAAAGATACATTTACTGAGTCAGTTGAACTGCTGGGATGACATAATATATTTAGCTTGGCTAACAAAACTTAAGTACATATATACCTTGAATACTGCAGTTAAATAGTTCCCAAATGTTCCCTATTTTCAAAACGCACTGTTCAAGGTGTTATTATAATTTAATGTGTTTTGTTTTTCAGCTTATAGTTAGTTACATTAATTTGTACAGAAATACCATAACCATATTACATCAAAACCTGCACTTATTAAAACCGCACTATTCAAGGTATTGCTGTAATGTGTCGCAAACAATTTTATTTTTTTAATAAGTGTATTGCCAATGCAAAAAGTTCTGCTATAGGGAATAGCTGCAAGTTAGCCTGACCTAATAGCATTCATTGTGTGAGGCAAAAAGGATGGGAAGGTTTTGTTTTTTCTCTTTTGTCATAGTAAGTAGTATGACAATTCCTCAGGAGAAATGATTTTTGCATAAAAGAAACAATGAAGGTGATCCAGTGCAACTTATTGAATGTATGTATTTAATGTCTGTTAACATTGTGGACTATCTTGACCCTACCTGCAGAAAACCCTGCCACACACCAGCAGAGACTAGCCGGCTCTCTCTGTCTCTCACACACTCGCTCTCTCTCTTTCTCTCACACACACACTCACATGAGCACACGCATATACACATGCATGCACACACATACATACAATAATTAGGGATTTGGACTGGGATAATAAACAGCTCTAACAAGATGAATGAGAGGCAAGACCAGACTGGCTGGTTTGGTCATAGGTTCAAATTTATATACACTTTCCCTTTGATTATAGTGCTTGTTTATAATCAATGCTCGAAGAGATGTACATTGCAGAGATATATTAGAGTATATTAATCACTGCTACCGACAACACTGGTTTATTGCTGGGTTTAGGTTATTCATGTATTCTGACATTTATATGTATCTATCTATATATCTGGACTTCGCCCAGCTCTAACCGTTAATAGTAGAAATTTTGCACACACTCCCTTCAATGAGTAGGGAAAATGTTTTTGTTTTTTTAAAATTCCCCTCATAATATGTTTTTAGAGGGGAGGGGGTTCAATATGCGATGTAAGTTTATGCTAAATTGGTCATTAGTTTGTGCCCGCTTGTTTTTTGAAAATTCAGACCCTTTTTAGTGATCACAGCCTAACAAAAGGTGAGAGAAGTAACTTATTCATTGATCACCCTCTTTTCCAACTTTTTAATTGATCACCCCCAACACAGCATATATGGGTGGTGGTGATTTATAATTTCCCTTGGAATGCTAGTTAAAGATTATAATATTCCAGTGCTTTGAACTCAAATTAAAATAATTCAATAATGCATAAGAAAAACAATGTAGAAGTGGGCTCAGTAGAACTGGTCAACTAGTAAAAGAAACATTTTTTTTTAAAAAGTTGATTTGAAGAAGACTTGGTAAAATATCTGGTCTCACCAACAAAATGCAACTTAATTATTGGTTTAAAAAACTGTCCCATTTTTATACATAGATTTATTCTGACTATTGGCCTCATCTTGGTGGTTCCTATATTCACAACGTTTTGGCCATTAGACCCATCATTCTTCAGATGTCTGTCATATTTGGTAATGCTCTCAGAACCTCAAGTAAAGCCCCCTATTCAATCCGCAGGGTTAGATTGATCCCATTCCACCATCTATGCATGTTGCATTAGACCAGTGATTCTCAATGTGGGAACTAGCACCCCCTTGAGGGGGAGGGGGCATTGGTTCATTTCAAGGGGGTGTTGAGGTGACTAAGGGCCTTATGGGGACGTTTGAACTTCTAGAGGGGACGTTGTGGAGATTCCATAAATATCTATGATTCTGATTTACAAATGGCTGTTGTTTAGTCTGATTACAAACAAGAAGGAATTAGCATTAGGCAGTTATTAAATGTTTATTTTGCCAACCATTTCTTCTATACAAGTAAGTAACTGGCAAGTGGTGAATTATTTTGCTTAATACCCTGTAGTGTTACTATTTTTCTATGGATAAACATTTAAAATTATCTCCCTTGCCATTGTTTTCAAAAAAAGAATACTGTATGTATCTACAAGTCACTGAAAAACGATTTTGAGAAGTGCTTTGGAGATCGGATTGATATGAATATTCCTGTCTGGGTTATGAATCCATTCATTTGCAAGGTTGAAGAACAAGAAATCAACTTGCAGGAAGAATCCATTGTGTTTACTTCTCATATTTGAACTATAGGGGGGGGGGGGTCAGCTGAAAAAGATTGAGAAACACTGCATTAGATTATGTCGTTTCAATGTCTCTTTTTAAAGACTTTAGAAGTTCTTGAAAACCTGGAATAATTATTCCTCAAAACAGTTGAAGTGGTGATAAAGAATTGCTTTGTTGTATTGGCTACACTTATCAGCAAAATTAGGTCCAAAACAAGCTTCTTTTTTGCTTGTTTGATTTTTTAAATAGATCAGATATTTTGGGAGTCATAATTTTAAGTCGGCAGATTCAAAAACCTAACAGTGTCAACCCTCAATTTAATCAGATTAGTTTTAAACAAGGAAGTAGATCATTATGAGAAATGGAATGTTAGTCAACTTTCTAATTTAAACAACCTACTTAAGATAAAGCTGCACAGTTTATTATGCCTCTTACTCAGCAACAAAAAGAAGCAAAGGACTCAAATAACCAATTTGAATACAAATTTAATGAGTGTGTGGCGGTGGGTATATCCAGGAAGAGAATATTGCTCATCACCTGGTGATGGCTGCTAGGGTTCAGTGGTATTGGTTATAACATGGAATTGGTTATAGAGCCAGATTTGTTTTTATTAAAAAGATGCAAAAATGTACTTCCTCTAACTTGCAGTGGGGCTTATAAATTACCTTTTCATTTCATGAGGAATTATCACTATAGATTAATTTCTCATCTTCGTTTAACGTTGTTTCATTATAACGTCATTGAGAAAAAAAGATATAAATATACGGTAATATAAGATATTGTAGGTGGAATTGTGAAATAAGTGATTTTTCTAACTAGACATAAGTTAGTTTCAAAATTCCAACACTACAATAAATTAAATAACCCCTATTTATACAATTGTGTCTATGGTAAAATCTATTTCCCTTAACATTGTTTCAGTTAAAGTCATTGTTTTCAGGAACCTAAATCCTGTATTCAGAATGTTTTGGTTGGGGGGGGGGGATGAGGACATCTTTCCATATTCAATTGGATAGAACAAGCAGAAGCAGTATCACAAGGATGTATAAATAAATAAAAGGACAAAATAACAAAAGGATTAACTAATGCAAGATATGGATTGAATAAGGGGTTCAATTTATTCCAAGTATATTACTGAATATGACAGGCACCTGAAGAAGATCGAAGGGTACAGCAGCAAAAATGTTGTGAATATAAAAACAACCAAGATGAGGACAACAGTTCAAATAAATCAATGTATACATTTTCATTGTTTTTTTTTTCTTGGTTGGTATGGACAAATATAACAAAACTGAGATCGATAGATAAAAACAGACTGATAAATAAATAGGTCTGGTTTGTCACTCAATAGAAACCGCTATGTGACCAACATCTTTTAGCAGAATGTTGTGTTGGGGGTGATCAATGAATAAGTTACTTCTCTCACCTGTTGTTGGGCTGTCATCACTAAAAAGTGTGAATTTTCAAAAAAAACAAGCTTGAATGCAGCCTAAGCTTACATTGTAAATTTAAACCCCACCCCCACTAAAAAAATTATTTTGGGGGGAATTTAAAAAAAAGTTTTCTGGGCATAATAAGGAGTAAATGTTGAAATTTTTAGCTTTCTAGCTTCGTTGGTGTGGCCTGTATGCATGATAGATACATAGTCAGCCAGCCAGATAACCAGCCAGCCAGACCAACTTGAAAACTGAAGAAATCTATGTTGATGTTGACAGTTTTAGTTGACGGTTTCTAATATAGACTGTGGTCTAATGATTATCAAGCTAGTCTAGCAGACCATTACTACTGCAATCAGCTTGATCTTAACTGGGTGCCACATACATGGGGCCTTGTGCCAAACTAATGTAAACTTAGTAAATACTGATATATATATATGAATAAAGTGAGACCAGAAATAGAGTGAGGCCTGCTCAGTGTGCAAGATAGGTTGCTATTTTCCTCTGGCACTAGTGGCTGATATTCAAGCCCAGGCAAAAGACAAGATTTTGAATGCTGATTTTCAAGGCAGGCTGGCCCTCCCCACATAATCTTTCTACTCCCATTTCCCACATTTGGCACTGTTGGACTAAGCTAAGTTTAGTGAACATCTATAAACAGAGTGAAAGAGATGTGAACATACTGAGATAGATACATAAGACATTGCCATCATTGCCAGCTATGAATTGACCGAGTTAAACAAGAGTAAGAATAGACTTAGACAAATAAAGAAAGTGTTGGTATCCTGCCTTGTGTCTAAGGGAGTTACATATTTTACACTAACTCAGCTAAAAAGCCAGAATTTTGAATGCCGATTTTCAAAGCAGGCACATGGACCATGCTCACTTGGATGATTGGCATAATGCAAAATTCCAACTCCTACTCAGGCTTTTAGAAACTATCAAACAGAACTGTCGACAAAACTGTCAACATAGGTTTCTTCAGTTTTAAAGTTGGTCTGGCTGACTGGCTAGCTGGCTATGTATGTATCATGTGTACAGGCTGCACAAATGAGGCTAGAGCGCTGGAAATTTAAACATTTACTCCTCATTAAGTCTAAAGAAACAGTTCTTTTTCCAAATCCCCCCCCCACCAAATACTTTTTAATGGGGGGGTTCAGTTTGCAATGTAAGTTCATGGTAGTTTGTGTCTGCTCTGTAAGATTAGTATAATGACAGATATTAACAGATTAAAAATGCAAACAGAAGACGTACTCACAGATCCTATATTCATACAATGACCGCGGTCAATGACACACACATGTGTCTCCTCCGATCTCCTAATAACAATATGGCTGCTCGTTCACCAGAACGTAAAGCAGCCACCCTTACCAGCATTTGATAAGAACTCTCCTACCTGAAAATTCAAACTTTTTTTAATGATCACTGCCCAACAAAAGGCGAGAGAAGTCACTCATTCATTGATCACTCCTTTTTTCCAATTTTTCTAATTGATTACCCCCAACATGGCATGCTGTCTAAAAACATTGGTTGTGTGACTGTTTCTATTGAATAACTAACCAGTCCTGTTTCATATTCTTTAAATTTGGGGATTAAGTACCTTAATAGGTTAGTCATGAAAGAGTTAAAGTCTCAATTTCACTAACATTTTCATTGTCAATTATTAACATTTCTGGGTAAAAATAGGATAAAGCGGATTAACATCAGGGCTTGATATTAAAATCAGAGTTACTCTCCATTTTGGCCTTGTTCCTTACCAAGCTACACTTAGAAAATTCTAAGGAAGAGGTGAGAACAAGTGAAGTAGATTTCTGAGAAAGAGACTGGAATTCATCATCATCATCATCAGCCTTATAATGTCAGTCGTTGGACATATACCTTCTCCAAGTTTCATCAGATTTCTCTATCATGGCCATTGTGGTACCAATCTCTCCTGAACATGTCTAAATCATCATACCATCCTATTTTCTGCCAGCCACAATTTCTTATATGATCTCTGGAGATCCATGTTGTGAGTTATGATGTCTGACATTCTTGCAACATGGCCTGCCCATTGCCATTTGAGTTTTTTAATGTATTCTATGATATCTCTGATTCCTCTCATATACTGTGCTGTCTTGTGATCTCTCCATGTAATGTTAAGCATGATCCTCTCTTGGGCATGTTACCTGGTTCATAGTTTGAGTGGGAAGGGTAGAGACTGGAATTACAGAGCGACAATAAAAAGATAGATGTATAACATAAAGAAATAGGATGGTCTAATGTGACTAAATCAGTGCGAGAGAGATACAAAGATAAGATGGCTGATAAATAGGATATTTATTGATTGATTGATTGGTATATAGACAGAATATATAAATGGCAAGTTGATAGATAAGGCTTTCATCATCCTGAGATTGATAAATTAAGTGCCAGTGATTTATTAGCAATGGAAGTGGTTGAATTGGTGTGGAATAGGGATGTTCACCACTCCTATTTCTGGCAGGAGTTTGTGAGAGAGATACATGCCACTTGGTTTGTTTCAGGTTACATAAAACTACACTATCATTTCATAATGCAAATTAGATTTAGTGATGAGGACCAATCAGAATCAATATATCTTTTTCCTTGAGTTGGAATCATTTATAATAATAAAAATAAAAGATAAATCCCTGGTTTCCACAAATTAAATAAGTGTGAGAGACTTAATGCCTTTGAACTTTTTAAAGTGATAATGAAAATAGAAAGAAAGGTTGTGAATTGTGAATGGTCATCTTATTTTAAATTAAACAGTAGAAAATAACTTACTATGATCAGACTCTTTTGA
>VCCN01003854.1:6651059-6666211 GCA_006491835.1 Architeuthis dux | reverse complement strand
TATATATATATATATATATATAGCGAGAGAGAGAGAGATATATGTATGCAGACATACACACTCATGTGTATGTAAAGTTTTTCATATAACTTTCTGAAAGACAGTTTCTGTCATATATTTCTGGGCTGATTTAATACATTAAAACTAGACACATGGCTGAATTTGTTGGTACAGTGTGTTAGTTATTAGCAGTAACCTGTGTACAGAGGTTACTTTTGCTTTTCATCATCATCATCATCATCATCAGCCTTTTAGCGTTCGTCATTGGACATAGACCTTCCCCAAGATTCACCAGACCTCTCTATCATGGGCATCGTGGAGTCAATACTTTCTGAACTTGTCTAGTTTATCACACCATCTTATTTTGCATATGATCTCTGGGCATCCATGTTGTGAGTTGTCCAGAGGTTGTCTGACATTCTTGCAGTGTGACCAGCCAATTGCCATTTGAGTTTTCTAATGTTTTCCATGATATTCATGACTCCTAATACTGTGCTGTCTTGTCTCCTGTGCACATTGCATGGTTCTCAGTTTGAGAGCCAATCTGTTGGTTAGTTTCCATGTTTCAGCTCCATAGGTGACTATTGTAGACCCTTCTTTTTAAAACTAATGGGATCTTCTTTTGTTTGAAGGTTGAGCTTGCTCTACCAAAGGCTTGCCAATCTAGAGTGATTGTTCTTTTGCTTTCTTCTTCTTTTGAGGATTTCATGGAGATTCGTTGTTCTAGGTAGATGTAAATTTGACCATGTATAAAGGGAGACTTAGGAGGAGATGTAAACATTTCATTAGAGGTCTACTCCTCATATTTGCTTAACCCTTTTGACATATAGATCCTGAGGTGTATATGACTGCTGGGATATATATGTCCCGTAGATTGCTTTTAGAAGTCTACTGGGATGTATATGTCACGATAAATAAAGTAAATGAAATTTTTCCTGGTTTTTACAACCACAGACAATGATATCATGATAGTATGATATCCATGCAGAAATTAGTTTGCATCACATGACTGAACAGGAAAGACATGTAGGTGAAGTGATCTGCTAATTCTGAGTTTTTCGTCTGTCCCAGGATAAATTAACACGTTTTTAAAAATATCCTTTTCAAAATTTAGGTTAATTTTGAAAGAGTTAAAGTCACTAAAAATTTTCATTTTCAATCATTCACATTTCTGGTGCAAATCTGGATAAAAACAGGATAAAGAGAGACAGGGAATTAACATCAGGGTTTGATATTGAAATCAGAACAGCATATCTGAGATTGGCTTCAGGGATTTAGTTCTTAACCATTCCTTAATGAAGATTTTTGAAAATGTTCCTCTTTAGGTTATATCCCATAAACTAAACAAATAGATTTGATATTGTAACAGATTATAGAAGCATAATAAAAAAGTAAAAGTAAAGAGTCCGTCTCTTGAGAGACAACTCCCAATGGAGTATACACCCGGTGACGAAGATCCGGTTTCTGTTGCATGCATCAGCTTAGTGATCCTTGCAAGTTTCAAGTCTGGTTGAGACCAGGACTTTATTCATACAAGTTTTTATGACCACCCCCTTGGCAGAATGCAAGTCCACTGAAGGGATACCTCCACCCTAATCACACAGCTTTAGAGTGTACTCAATTAGCTGCTGAGTGCACAGGGAAATTTGTCTTAATGAAAAGTTTTTCACATTCTTCGTTCATACCGGGAATCGAACCCAGGACCTTCTACTGTGAGGCAGACGTGCTAAATATTATACCATTTGAGCGGACATAGAAGCATAATACTAGACATAATAATGACTAAAATAAATACAAACAAAGCCACTTACTGTGATCACTTTGGGACAGGGCTTTTTAGATAACAATAACCATCTGATAACATTAAGCAAAGGATATAAAAATGGGAACAATTTATATTCATTGTTATAAATTCATTGTCATGTTCTTAGATTCATTATGATAAATAATATTACATTATAAAAATGAATATGAAATGTATTTTTTAATTTAAAAAAAATCCATTTTGAATGAAGTGTTTTGGGACTGACTGATTTTAGTAACAATAACCATGATTATTATAAATGGTTTCCTCTGCAATAAGAAAATTATAGCTGAATTATAAATGAATAAGAAAATAATTAAATAATTTTAAACCATGAAGCGATTAACAATAAAAATAATAAGAATAATAAAACAAGTAATAAAATTATGTATATGCAGTAATTACAATGATGCTGATAACGATAATGGTGGTAAGAATAAAAGAATTATTCTAAAGCGGGATATAAGCTTTATGTTCAGGCACACAAAAATAATGGTTTTTAATTTCATTCATCAATAAAAATTCTTTCATGTGTGAAAAACGGCTTCAATGCATTTATGACCAAAGAGAAGCTTCCAATATTGGAAACAATAAAATACAAGAGGACCGAATTTGCTTTTGTTTAATCTAATTTTTACAAACAAAAGAAGAGGGAAAAAAATTAAATTTGAAAACCTTGCATTTGACCCTTAGATTTTATGGACAGTGGGTTGGCTGATTTGAGAAACAATGCACTGAATCCAGTGGTGGTGACTGATCCGATTGCAGCGGAAATAATTAGGAAATACGTACTGAATTTTAAAATGGGAGCACTTTTGCAAGTCCCTATTCCTTAGAAAATTCAGTGATTCACTGATCCAAAAATTTAACTCCATTCCTCTGTTCTTTTTTAAAAAATCAGTGATCTGAATTCACTCCAGTTATAAAATCTGTATTCACTCCAGCTTATAAAATTTATTCCCACAAAATATAAACAGGAAACACTGTCTACAGGGACGTACTGAAGTTTTTTTTTTTGTGGGGAGGTGGGTGAGAACGAACAAGGGAAGTAATTTGCCGACAGAAAAAGCATGGGAGATGAGCACCCCCCACCAAACCCCACTTCAGTATGCCCCTATGGACAGTGTTTCCTGTTTACACTTCTGGCCCTCATTACACTCCATTTGACTTTGTACAGTACTATGTACTGGATGTAAATAAAAGCGAAGGCAGGCAAGCGTGTAAAGCTGTTATCAGCAGCAGTCGTTCGACTTTTGCCTGCTGCTTGCTTAGGTGGTTACTAATATGTAACTTAATTTCACACAATATTCAAGCAGCATAAACTTGGCCTCACAGATACACTACTTGAATGCCAACCTCCAGGTTGGATGTTCAAATAGCGGCAGAGTTTCATTAATTTTATATATCGCTTTAGTGTAACAGAAAGCAAAAAACAACAAAAAAGTGACAACAGCTTTTATATGATAAGATTATAGGGGTGAGCGCGAACATGGACCCCACACTATTATTATTAAGTTGCAAATTGGACTGGAAATTGCTTTATTCTCCAAGTTAGAGCATTTTAATGGTATTGCATTAACACAAATCTCACAACAATGTGCCGTTTTTGCTGTGGTAACAAACTTATAAACAAACATACAAGCAGAAATCAAAACTTTATATTATAATCTTATTAACAAACTTTAAGTGCTGTTGATCCTATCAATATTTCAATGTTCTAAAGATGGTGTATATAATTATGGAAATATTCACAAAATAAACTGTATAGTTTTTTGTTGATCAAATATAAGCATGTCTCTTATAGTTGCTGTCATCCTTTAGATTAGCCTTTCTGTTATTGCAAAACTCAAAATAGTAAATGTACTATCTTAACAGAACATTTCTTTTGTTTTTAACACTTTATCTCTCAAAAATATTGAAAGGTACTCAATAAATTTCAATAATCTTATCATGTTTGCTGTTGACTGCTAAGTTAATATTGAAAGAAGGACATTGTAGCTTTCTATCAACAGTCAATAAGTTTTCAGATTTTACAAGTACCATACATGCTATTAGACAAGGTGTTTAACAGGGTATTTGGAGGATTACTGCTCACTGCACTGCAACTCACCAATGCCCATAACTGTCCACATGGGCGTACGCTGAAGGGTGGGGAGCAAAAGGGGCCTTTGCCCCCCCCCCCCGGATCAGGCCTTCTAACCAAAAGTGAGGGGTTTGAAAGCTGGAATCTTATAGTCAATAAACGTTATATGGTGCAGTACAATTGTTTTATGTAACCCCAACTTAATATTCTCATATAAAAAGACTGTATCATTATTTGCTGGTGCTTGCTCCATTGTATCACCTGGGGGTCAGGTCATGCATCTCCATCAATGGTCAAGTGCACCATCTGACATCAGGATAATACAGTGGGTCTTACTTACTTATACTATAAATGGCAGATGGAATACCTATCTTGTAACAGGGTTGCCACTAAGATATATTCTGAATATAACCTTTTGCCCCCCATCCCTGGAATTATATCCCCCCTCACCAAAAAGAAAATGGCAGTTGATGCCCAGACTGTTCATATCAAGCTTTAGTAGACAGCCCCACTAATCATAATACCAGTGCATTTGACTCAATGTAATATTTGTATAGTTTTTGAAAATGAAATGTCCATCTTATATACCGGCATATTAGGTAACCTATTGTACTTGCTACAAATGACATTGGGCATAAATTTCTTACCTTATAGTTCAAACCACTATGTCAATATCTAGATAAATTTGATGGAGAAGTCATTATGGCTAATATCTTTCATATAGTGGATCAATAAATGTAGCATACACCCCTTACTGAAGGCACTGACATTATCAAGGATTGCTCTTGCAAAAAATTATACCATCTCCTTCTTCAGTCTGGTGGTGTTGATAAGGATCATGTAACAGTAAGTCTCCTCATAATCTCCAGCTAATAATAATAAAAGTTCTATTTAGTATTAATATTATTGTTATTGTTTTAGTAATAACAATTTTGTTGTGTTTAAAGCTCTGATGAAGCTAACAAATATTTATTGGATCAACTTAAGCTATCTATCTCTTTATCTATATATCTATCTATCTCTCTCTCTATATATATATATCTATCTCTTTCTCTCTCTCTCTCTCTCTGGAAATTAACAAAACAAACTGAAAACCAACTTAGAATCACACAGAGAGCCATGGAAAGAGCAATGCTAGGGATAACTCCAAGAGATAGAAAAAACATGGATCAGAGGGAGGACTACAGTGAAGGATATTATCCAAATAATTAAGTAGCAAAAATGGAGATGGGTTGGCCACCTAGCAAGAAGAGATTACAATAGATTGGGCAAAAGAAAAACCAATCGGTGCCTATGGGACAGTAAATGCAGGAGGAAAAGACCAGACACAAGATGGAGGGATAAGATAGAAAAGTTTATCGGTAAGATGTGGCAGAGGTTAGCACAATCAAGGTCTTCATGGAAGGAGATGGGAAAGGCTTTTGTCCAGCAGTGGACTTATGACAACATATATATATATATATGTGCCGTTCAGGATTATTGGCATCCTTGAATCTTTTTATATAACAGAAATAAATATTTTAATAAGATTTTCAAAGTAATTTATCAAAAAAATTATTATTTTTCAATTTACATGTAGTAATTTCAAAGAAGAAATTGAAAATATGACCTGGACAGTAATATTGGCACTCTTCCTTTATATTTGGTTGCATGCACCCAGTGTTGCCAATTCAAAAAATATTTTCACGCTAGTTTGACTGCCAAAAAGCACTAAAAAAGTGCTAAATCTTTTAAAATTGCTAAAAATTGCCAAAGACCACCAAAAAGATGCTAAAAATGATCAAAAATAGCCAGAAAATGGCCAAATTGTTTTAGGGGAAAACGCACTAATTTAGCACTGCCAAAACAAGAAACATGCTAAATGTAGAGTGAAACATGCTAAATTAGCAACACTGCATGCACCCTTTGGCAAAAATGACTGTCTCCAAATGTTTCTTGCAGCCTTCTATAATCTTGCTCTTGTCAGATTGTAATTTCTCCCACTCTTTCTTTGTAATTTGTTCAAGCTCTTGACTATTTGCAGGATCCATGCAGTGTACGGTACACATTGTTTTAACTTGGGTTTTAATTGTAAGAAAATAGCATTAAAAAAATATTAATCACTTTTGCGTACTTAAAGCAGGTTTTAGACTGTCAATTTTTGTTTTCCAAAATTAACCATGACTGGTGTATGCTGACAAAAAAGTTTAAACTCTGTAATTAAAAATCTTCCAAAAATAAAGGAGCCATTATAGAAATATAGAATTCGACAAAAATTAGTTAGTTTAATAGTTACTTAACTGGATTTAAATAAAAAATATTACTTACTTAAAATATAGTGAATAATACATTTGTTTACAGTGGATGTCTGTTACCTGTCAACTCAGTTTAAAGGTTACGCGGGTGTTGAGTCATCTTTCCTTATGAATGTCTCATGGGACAGCTGAAGTATGAGTGACCAAAAATAACAATACCTGATATTACCCACAATGGCAATGATTTTCCCAGTATTAAAACCCCATCATATGATGGACAACACTCTAGTAAACCTATGATATACTGTTCAGAATGTTGAGAGATGAGTGACAGATGAAAATGCTACCTCCCTCAAAATTGTTGAGTCATTTTTTATTTATGTTGTAATCAAAATCACTAAAATACCTATGTTATAAGAATACATTTTAAATTTTACATTCATTTATAATGCAAAGAAATGAGGCGGAGGGGAAAATGTCAATATAAGTGAAGGGTTCCACCAGATTCATAAAAGATCATCATCATAGATAATGATAAAAGTCAACATAATGAAATTCATGAAATGTCTTGGATACTTAAGCATAAATATCTTTTTGTTGAGAGCAGTGGTTATTTCATGACTTCCAGATATTTGGTAGACAATCCAAAGATTTATATCACAAGTATTCACAAAAAAGCCAATGAATGGGTAATCAAAATTATTCTCAAATCTGTGTCTTTTATTTGCAAATGTCCATATTCTTAAAATGAGAAATCGTTAATGTTCTGAATGTTTCTATAGAATATTTCCCCCGTACATTTTTTTAAAAAATTACAAAATGGCAAAATCCACTTTTTATAAAATTCAGGCTAGAGTTGGCTTTTGATACCGTGATAGCTCGAAATAAACGTTTTTAATTGAGACCTTTCAAGGGCTCCACAACGAAGGTCAAATGTTGACCTTTTATTTTCTTCATAACAGAGACGATGACTCATTCAGCATTGACCTTGTGCAGTCACGGCACTAGGTCCGACTGCACCCCCCCCGGCACAATTTGCACCCCTCACAAAAGTAAAAGGTTTAAATGTTAGGTCTGATTGCGCCCCCCAGAGTTATGCACCCCCCTTCGATTTCAAAATTCTTCCTTTCATACTTTTCTTTTTCTTTAGTCATAGGCATATTTAGCTTTACTGAAAAAATATTGATACTACTCTTCAATTTTAGCTGGAGGAAGAAAGGGTAGGAAAGAGGATTTTTACCTTTTACTCTGAACACTCCAGATATAAAGCTAATTGGTCTCTTATTCTGTGAAATTACAAATGAAAAAATAAATGTTAAAGAATGCAAAGGGAGATCACCTCAAAAATGAATTAAATTGAATGAAAGGAAGAAATGTAACATAAGGAAACATAAAAACAAAAAGTGGCAAAGAGGAAA
This sequence comes from Architeuthis dux, assembly GCA_006491835.1. Classification (NCBI taxonomy): domain Eukaryota; kingdom Metazoa; phylum Mollusca; class Cephalopoda; order Oegopsida; family Architeuthidae; genus Architeuthis; species Architeuthis dux. The sequence continues at coordinate 6,658,672 of VCCN01003854.1, read as the reverse complement.
GAAAAAGGGAGGAGAAAAAATGAATATAAAAAGAAAGAAAATGAAAGAATAATAAACTGGGAAAGAAAATGGAAGAAAAAATTTAAAAAATGAGGGAAAAAGAGAGAAAAATGAATGGCAAAATAAAATTAAAAAAAAAAAATGAATCAAGTGAAAACAAGGGATGGCAGTAATAGAGAGAGGGAGAAGGAAAATCAGAAGCTTAGAATAGTTGAAAACATGAAGGAAGAAGAAAGAAAGTAGAAAGGAAAGAAAAAGAAAGAAAGAATAGAAAAATTTTAAAAGAAAAGATGGTTATAATAGAGGAGAGAATATAAAGTAAAACGCTGTAAAAAAAAGACTAAAACAATGTTAAAGCAGTAAAACTGAAATTGGAAGCAACATTTTATATTCATTTGAAAAAGTGATGTATTGCATTTTCACTGATAATAATGTATTTTTTAAAATCCAAAGTCCATCTTAAAAACATGGCCATTTATCTATTAACTGCAATTTCACTCACCAAAACCACATCTGCCTCCATACTTCTCATATGTGCATGTTCATGTCCACCAATCGTGTTTAAGACAACTTAAATGCAACTGAAGGGAAATAAAATTCATCATTCTATTCTCATTTCAAACAAGAATTACATTTAACTATCCTTAAAAGGAATTTTGTTTAAAGTTACACACACAATGCACACATATATAAACATATACGTTTTAGTAGAATACATATGTATGCATATTCACAGACGTACACATCTATTGTATAGTTACACAGTAGTTATTTTTAGTGTGTTACAAATAATCATTTGTGTATACTCATGCAAAAATATTAATATTATGATACAGATACATGCACTTAAGCCAAAGGCTGCACGTAGGACCCACAGATCTGCAACGGCAGGGGGAGACGTTGGACGTTTAAACCTTTTACTTTTGTAAGGGGTGCAAATTTAATAATTTGCAGGGGGCGCAGTTGGACTAGTGCCGCCACTGACTTAAGCACATACATATCTGTATACTGATATAGCTTTATTCTGAAAATTTGTTGATATTAACATATAAAGAAATCATCACATAGAGTACATGATATTGTGCGAACATGTGTGTGTATGTGTATTGTGTATGCATTTATGGATATTGTAATGCAATTGTAATGTAATGCAAAAATATAGATACCAGCTCATATAAATATGTATTCTTTTCATACAGATATGTTCAATCATTCACGTGTGATTGAAGGTATATGCATAAACACCATGTGCAGTAGGAAAGATACACATAAACACCATGTATACACACACTCACACACAAACACACACAAACACACACATATATTAGATGCTGGCAAAAGTTCCCAGCTGAAAACTGGTTTTCAACTGTGTATTTAGTCTCTAGTTTTCAAAAAACAGATTTTGGGAACTTTTGCACCCATCCCTGATGGACTCCTCTGTGATCCCTGAGCATAAATCCTAGATAAAGCCTTACCATATACCTAGTTCCCCAAACCCATTTCCCTCACTGTCTATAATTTCCTATAAACAAACATAAATTCATGCATATAAAGACTCATGTCCTCTTAATGGTAATTTCAAACATATGCACACAGTTTCAACTTCGTATACTGTTGATGTCAAAAGCACATGAACATTTATCTAAAAAAATTTGTAAGAATGCAAGCATGCATTCTTATTTTGTCGATATGCCAAAAAACAGTTAGCCAGAAGCAACAAAAGAGAATTTTAATTATGATGGCAATGTTGATAATATCTCATTAAACTCTGATTTGCATTTTTTGGGGGATATAAACCAGGATGCATTGAGGCCATTGATAAAAAAATATTTGCATATGAAAACAGGTTTCTTTGCTGGTGCAACTAAAGATTACATACTTTTTAAGGAAAAAAACCCAATAAAAGCAAAGACTATATCTTATCTAAGTCGGAAAAATCTTTTAAGAATGGTTTGAAAAGAAAATGTTTAACCGGGAGGGGGGAAGGAAATAGACTAAAAAGAGGATCGATTTACAGTATCAATATAGGTTATTTATTCATTTTGATATTATGTGCACTAAACATAAATATATCTGAAGATGTTGTTGGACTGTCTGATAGGGGTTCATAAAGATCTCATAATCACATAAAACATTTCTTGATAGTGTCAATTAAATACATACATATATGAATGACTTGGCTCCACAGACAGAGATTGAGAAGGGTTTTCCACGTCTTTTAGGTCCTAAGTCGGTGGGGCCTGAACGTGAATAACCCTAAGTCTGCGCAATGGAGTTTTAAGGTGAAATGCAACGTTCATATGGTTGACCCCACCTTTTAAACCATGGGTTGTAGATTTAACAGTTTCCATCTCCTGGCAGATGCCCGAGCTGGCAATTTTTGTGGGGGTAAGTCCGAGAGTATGGCTGACCTGGGTGGTTAAACCACAGGACGTGAATACTCTGTAGTTGGTAGATGCCTGAGCTGGCTGTAGAGTAATACTGACATTAATAGATTTTGTTAGGCATCCATACGTTCAAAGTGTACACCCAAAGTTAAGCATGGTGCAGGATCCATAAAGTTATGAGGCTGCTTTGTTGCCTCTGGTACTGGAGGCCTTGACCATATCAAAGGAATCATGTAATCAAAGGATTACCAAGAGATTTTAGAGCAAAATGTGCTATCCAGTGTAAGAAACACCTAAAGCACACATCCAAAAACATGCAAGAACGATTGAAAAGGGGAAAATGAACTGTTTTAAATCAACCAGCAATGGGTCTTTGAAGAAAGTAGAAATCTGGAGTCATGTTTTCAATGCGTACCATACACAACAGAAATGCTGCTAACATTCAAAAGCTTGAACAAATTGCAAAGGAAGAGTGGTTGAAACTATCAGCTGACAAGTGTAAGAAGCTCATAGATGGCTGCAAGAAACGTTTGGAGGCAGTCATTGTGCAACCAAATATAAAGGATGGGTGCCAATATTACTGTCCATGTCATATTTTCGATTTCTTCTTTAAAATTAGTGCATGTAAGTTGAAAAATAATGATTTTTTGTTAAATTATTTTGGACATCCTATTAAAATATTCTGATGATAAAATTGTGTAGATTTCCATTTATTTCTGAAGTTATTGTACAGGTTATACAAAAAAGGGTGCTAATAATCCTGAGCGGCGTTGTATATACTCTTTTTATAAGCATTTTAAAACTTCATAGTGCAGGTCTGAGGGTTTCCACATCAATCCATGGAATTAGAGCAGGAGAAAAGATACAACACTGTACAACCAGAGCTCCCATCAGTTGCCAGACCTTCAGTGAAAAAAGTTGCCTGACCCATTTCAATCTCGCTGGCCATTTGCAGTCCTGCAATAGATGTAGAATCCCCTCCTAAATCTCCATTTACAGCTTTGTAAATGGAGATTTAGGAGGGGATTATATGATGATATAACTATCCATACATTTTAAGATGCTTATTATTAACCCTACAAAAACTTGATTATTTTTTGTACATAGGAGCAATGGAGAGAGAAGAATAGAAAAGATTTTTCTTCTGGGAGTCCCAGGATGTAATGTTTCAACACATTTGGAAAAATAAAAATAGTTTTTAGTGTTTGTGACCAAGGATTTGCAATAATCCCATCAACATTTATATACCATATATGCCGGACTATAAGATGGATGGTTTACAAGGGTATTTGGATGACCACTGCTCACCCCACTGCAACTCAACTAAGCCCCATAACTGTCCATATCAAGCTTTGGTAGATGGTCCCTAGTCATAATAACAGTGCATTAGATGCAGTGTAATATTTGCATAGTTTGTTTGTTTTTCTAAATTAAGTGTCTGTCTTCTATATCAGTATATATGGTATTTGTACCCACAAATGTATCCTACCAGATATTCATTTATCCGCAAAATTATACCCAAATTCAATGAATTCTCAGTTTAATTTTAAGATTCTGTGTATTCTTAAAAATTTTAATTCCACAAAATCACTGATTATGTCCTAATATATATACACTAATGAATACATAGATATTATAATAAACACATATTCAGAATTGAGCTACAGTACACATGTTCTGTTAATACAAACAAATACATATACATACATCCAGACCTCAGTGTGTGTGAGTAGTTTGCAGACATTTAACTATGAAAAAAAATCACACCTATTTCAAGACCCATAAACTTATATGGCTATGAGAATACTCTAATTCAATAAACATTTGGCATAAATTTCCAAAATCAAGTGAACAGTGACACACACACACAAAATGCATCTTGGTAAAACCATTAATGTCAAAATGACAAGACATGTTTTTCATGAACTCAAACACATCTTCATAACCATACATGTACACATTCCATCTTAATAAAACTGTAATGCACATTTCCATACTCACTATTGTATGCATGTCCATTTGTATTCAATCTAACCAGATTACACATTTCAACAAATAGACCCAATTACAAAATGCATTATTGACTCATACATACACATTCTGTTCACATTCTAAATATTTTAATGGGATAAAAGATCTGCCCACATTTTGTCATGCCAAAACACATAACCATATTTACACATTCATCTGCACAAATTATTTTTGAATAAATCTGGATGCACAAGCATGAGTATACACACACAGATTCTAACTCAGTCTTATACATGACAACATAAATTGGACTATCCATTTTGCATGCACACAAACACACACACACTCAGACACAACATTCTTCATTTGTACATACTATTAAAAGAATAAAAGTACATATTGACGCATACACTTCAACACATACATTTCAAAACACTTTATTTAAAATGAATTAGAAATTATATTGAAATATTTATATTAATCATAATAATTTTTTATGATGTAAAGTTGTTTATAACAATGAATTTAATAACATAACAATGAATTTATAACAATGAATGTAAATTTATAACAATGAATGTAAATTGTTCCAATTTTTATATCCTTTGCTTAACGTTACCAGCTGGTCATTGTTATCTAAAAGAATGTGTCCAAAAGTGATCACAATGAGCGGCTTCCTCTGTACATATAAGCTCTAATTCTGATGAAACAAAATATATAATTTCATACACAAACGAACATATGCAATGGTGGCTCAATAAGTTTGTAGCCCAACAAGGTTATTAGCTGAATGTTGATCTGATATTTTCACTGTTTAATGTTCGATCTATGTGATGTATGAAGAAGTGTGGGTTAAGTGCATTGACAAAGAAAAAGATTATGTTAAAAAATAAATATAAACATAGATGCTTTTTTCATCATTAGACTACAGACTTATCGATGTATATATATATACTATATTCATAGTCTAACTCAATAAAATCACAGCACATATGTAGATTCAAGCATACATACATGCACATAATTACACTGAGTTCGGTATTTCTGAGATGAGGTGTTAGTATTACTAACAACAATAATATCAGTAACATAATTACACATATAAGTGAAACATGTAGATATGAATTTAAAAATGACAAACCCCACAGAATACATGTTTGGATACATACACATACTGTCACATAGCTACATACAACAATTTATTGCAAAACTAAATAAAGTAAACATTATTTACACACGCATATGCATGCACATACATGTATACTTACATACACACATATAGATGCACATACATACACATATAAGTAGACACTCATTTTCATACATTTTATTTCAGTAAGGCTCATATTTTGACATATAAGCACACAAATACACAAACACATTGAAAATAAATAACAAAACCATAACAAACATACAAGCACACAGTTATACAACCCCCCCCCCTTGTCCCCAACCACCAGAAATTATTAGGGAATCCAGATAACTGCCCCCATACACAGATGCAGGCACGCACTCACTCACTCACTCACTCACTCACCAAACAGCGCAAATAGCGGCAGATGCAAAACATTCAATCACGATTCATCAATGCATTTTGTACGAAATTGAAGTTAAAAGCATTTAAAAAGAAAAAGACGAGCGAAAAGACATTGTCAGAATAGATTCTCTCACAGAGCGAGAGAGAATGCACCAAACATGTATGTCATCTTAATTAGGCAAGTACTTTGGCTAACGATCTAAATTCATGCTCCAGGCCACATCTTTTTAAAAAAAAAACTAGCTAGACAATTTAACATCATACCTTTCCTCCTCCCCCCTCCTCCTCCTCCTGTCCTCTTCACATCATCATCATCATCACCACCACCACCATTATCATCATCATCATCATCATCATCATTATTATTATTAGTGGTAGTAGTAACAGCAGCAACAAGGTTATAGGGCATTGCCTGAGATAAAAATGAAGTTCTAGGACCAACAATAATCTTTAATGGTTAATTTTATTTCATTTGGTCTGATTTTAGATTTGAAGGTAAAGGTGAAAATGAAAGAGCAAAGACAACTGTAATACAGAGAAATTAAAACGAGACCTGTTCACTTGTAATATATTTCCTTAAATAGGAAATGCAAAATATCTATATCAACCGAAACACAAATAACTAGAAGGAGTTCAATTGTCCGAAGAACCATTTCAATATCTATATCTATATTTTCTATATTTTGAGAAGGGTCATTAATATTCAAATGGTTGTTTGGATAATTGAACTCCTTCTTGTTGTTTGTGTTATAAACACAACGTTTCGGCGATCTGTCACACTTGGATTTTACATCTGAAGAAGGCCGAAGAATGGATCGGCTGAAACGTTGTGTTTACAACACAAACAACAAGAAGGAGTTCAAATGTCCGAACAACCATTTGAATCTATATCTATATTAATTATTATTGCCAAATTGTCTTGATGTTGCTCAAGTATACCATAGACTGAAGTAATCGAGAATGAATTTAGGCTATTTTTCAGATTGTAAAGTTCACCAAAAGTTAAGTTAATGTTGAAATTCTTTTATTTTCAGTAGGCTTACAAATTAATTAGTTTTTAACATATGTATTATATAAAATATTCCATAATGTTGGTAGAAAAAATATGGTAGCTTCTCATAAATATGTTCTCAATTGTCCCAGAGTTGAGGCTCAGTTTGTTTTTGAAAACATCATAAAGAATTTAAACTAAGAAATATTTGAGAACAATAATTAAACTACAACTAATATATTTCTATCAAAACAGGTTTTTTGCCAATTACATTTCTAAAAATGATTACATTTGTATAGCAATCTCTCAGTTTTAGTTCATGACCATATCCTCTCCATTTGTTATACACACATCAGGATTAGTTGCTTGCTTAAAAGCAATATTTACATTAGTGCCTCTTCCAGTTCTGACTACTCTCTAAACACAATCTTACCTACATAATGTACTGTTTGTTGTTTACCTACATGACTAGTCACTTGGATGTAGATCCCTTACTGAGGTATCCACATCCTCATCTGATATGACTGGTTCCACATCATCAGCATCTAATGAGTCACTGTCAATGTCAGCTTCTGCAATTTTGCACATATCTTTGGTCTTTTCAGAGTCAGCAAGTGACACAATCCTACCTGCTGCAACATTCACTTTCTTACTACAGGGTGCCCTCTTCATGATGCTAGTCTCTTTTTATCTTGTAGGTATTTCAGAAGAGTTTGACTCACCAAAA
>VCCN01003854.1:6553488-6567928 GCA_006491835.1 Architeuthis dux | reverse complement strand
TATATATATATGTGTGTGTGTGTGTGTGTGTGTGTAAACATAATGCAAAGTGATCTAATGGTTGGTAGTTTGTAAACAGAATTGGCCAACCAAGTTTAAATTCCAATAGAAACTGTATGTATACTTTCTACAAATGACTCTCTGTCAAATCAATAGTTTTCTTGACCATGGGGTCCATGGTTATATGATAGTAAGAGTAACCCATTTAATGGTTGTATTGAACTTATGCAAATCAGTTTTTATGAGAGCTCAACATGTCTTTAAAATTGCATAATGTTGATCCAACTTATAGGCTGAAGTCTGTGTAATTAAATACTTTCTCCTATTTCCTACTTTGTGTAACAAATTATCAATATGATTATTTGCTGTCTGAGATCAAAGCAAAACCATTAATACTACCAAAAGTAAAGTCATAATTGCAATTACGGTCTTAAAAATGTTACAAAAACTTTTATTGCAGTGAAAAGATAAAAATCAACCACATACTCACAATATGAGGTACCGTAAAAAAATCTTTCCTAAGAAAAAAAAAAAAACCTTTAAAAAATATCTTCAAAGAGAGACTAGGCAATCGATAATAGCCAAAGCATCCTCACAACCAACCTTATGGTGAGGATTTGTGAGAGCGGGGGCAGGAGTTGAAGGGAGGGGGTCAAGAAGAAAGATAGGTAGTTCTCAAGAATAGATAGATTGAAGAAGGGCTTGAGTGCCCAGGGCTCATCCATCACCTCGTCCCACCCCAGCTCTCTCCCTTTCTCCCCCTAAATTCTTTTTGCTGCATCCCTAAGATGCAATGAAGTGTGCCTTGGGACTTAAAGACATCAAACTATAAAAATAGAGCAGAACAATGGCAGGAGGTCACAGTGCTTTTTCCTTACAGCAATGTTAATAATAAGGAAACAGAGGCAAAGCCTTTTACGATAAACATCTACCAACAAATAAATAATGAAATCACTCCCGCAAAACACGCACTCATAGCTTCCTTTCACGATATTTACCAACTGACTTATATCAGACAGGAAGATTTGCTATCTTCATCTTGCCTTCTCTGCCAGACTGGGAAATATTTGTAAATTTAAAGAAAAAAATCTAAGAGGTCTAAGTTCTCCTGGAGGCCTTCTGATAAATTAATATATATATTACCAAAATGATAACAACATTAATTTTCTGTTGATTTGAGAAACATCCATTCAAATACTGATATTAACTAAGCTCTACTAAGGGGAGGGCTTGTCTGCCAAGAAAATCAGTATTTAAAATAAAATCCTTGCTTTACCAGGGCTTAAACATCAACCGAGGATACTGGTAGGAAGTATATAACTATTACAATCATGAGGCAGACCAGAAATACAGTACAGGAATACCTTGAATTGTATGGTTTTTGATGTAGTATGGTTATGATATTGTATAAATTAATTAACAGTATAGTTATGAACAGTATGGAAAATTTTAGAACAAATTAACCGCACTATTCAAATTATACCTGTACTGTGCAAAAGTCTCCAGTAACCTATTGTAAATGTCTAAGAATTGTCAAGCTTATGAGTAGATTTTTTGTATCTTTTGCAGGTTAAATAATGGCCTATTCTGAGTCATACCTAATTACCATGTTTTGCAGCAGGCTTTCTGATTGAAAGAGAGAGATACAAGATGAACCCCAAAATAAATGATGAAATCACTCCTGCAAAACATGCACACATAGCTTTCTTTCGCAATATTTATCAACTGACAGGATATATCAGACAGGAGGATTTGCTATCTTCATCTTGCCTTGTTTGCAAGCAAAAGCTAGAAAGGGAAGTATTTGTTAAATTTAAAGAAAAAAACAAAGAAAGTGAAAAGAATACATTCATATTGTGGATTTTACAAGTATTTGAACTGATGACATTCAGCATGAGCTTTAAAAAAACTTGCTCAAGGTCTTTGATAGGTTTTAAACCAGAATAAACAATTACATTAATACTAGGGCAGTGCCCATTCCAAAGGTGCATGTTTGGAAGGGCAAACTTTAGGGTGTGTCTTCAGCGTTGCCAATTTAGATATTTTATATCAAAATTTAGATCTATAATTTTAGATAAAAGATCTATAATCTGTAATTTTTTATTTATTTTTATTAGATTTCTTGAGAACCGCTTACCCACAAAGCTTCAAACTCAACACTGCACTGCCTTGTGTGCTGACTAATATATTTGGTGAATGTCAACTTTGTACAATAGCCAGTTGTTGAGTAATCACGGTTCATACACACAGAAAGACCAAGATTTCTTCAGTTGTGGTTAGATGACTGTTTTAAAAAATCTAACTCCTTACCTGCAGTGTTATAGTATTCTCTAGTTCATTGTATTCTTAATATAATTTTAGTTCTTTCATATTTAGCTCAATTTTTTAAAAACATGAGCTGAAAGAATGGAATCAGAAAACTTTCTGGAAAACTAGTTGCTAGCTCAGTGGCTCAAAAAAGTTACTGTATATTGTTAATATTTTGTGTGGCTTTCCTTAGCTTGAATAACTGCTTTAATGTGCTTGGGAAAGCATGCCTGCAAATCCATCACTATCTTCAGAGGTATGAGATGCTATGCTTCAAGATTGTGTGGTTTCTGCTGTTCAAAACCCTTCCAGTGCTTTGAAACCATGAGAGGATTACTGAGATGCTGCTTCTTTGAATTTCAAGTTTCTTAGCTATTGCTGGCTGCCTCATCTTCTTTGCCATCGCCGTCATCTTCATCCTCGTTGGTTTGGGAATTTTGCCATGATTTCAAGCAATGGAAAAAGTTCAAAGTCAGAGTTTTAATCATATTTAAAAAAATCAGAGCTGTTGCGTATTTGCGGTGGAACCATTAAGCAGAGAAACAAAAAGGCCTTTTGCGCAGCCTTTTCGAGGGTTGTCTTGCATTTCTGCCTCTCATTCAGAAAGCTTGATGAAAAACATGATATATGCCTAACCTGTTATAACACGGTTCGTTATATAGCCCTGTTCACATTATAACATTGGTTGGATGGTGGACCCCAAAATATTAATTAATAGTTTTAGCTACAAAATAGCTAGATCTAGCTCCAAAATAGCTAAATTGATCATGGCTTAGTTATAACATGTTTTTTCTTGGACCAGAGAAAATATTTCACCTGTAGAAAATGTTACACATCTACTTATAAGCTGGCAATTATTATAAATTTACAATAGTTAAAAGCTTCCAAAAACCTTTTCATGGTACTGTATTTACTAAGCTTAGATTAGTCTGGTTCAAGGCCCCAGTAGAGAGGCATCCAGTGAGAACTGAATTCATTACACTAGTGAATTGATCTGTGAGACAAGCTTGCTCACCATTGCTCTATGGTGAGGAACCATACCCATGCTAATCTTTGTTTCTTAAATATTTAATGGCCATAAGTGGTGGTGTTATTGAGCAATCTTTATTCTATAAGTACTAAATTGATCTTTTATTTAAGAAGCCTACAAAATGATCAATAAAATAACTTTATATTTGGGCAATATCAATACCTCTTTAATATAATTTACTCTGCTAATGACTCAATGTACCAAAATGGACAGATTATCTTTGGTAAATCATTTAGATCTTCCGAAAAATATAGGAGAAAAGAGTATACATTCCTCTCGATAATTCTGTTTTTGTTTGTGTTGTCTTCTTTCTTAACGGAATACTTTAACTCGTTCGCTGCCAAGTATATTTTTTAACATTGTAACTCCTGTGCCTTTTCCTTTGTAGTTATTTCTTTCTGTTCTGATGATTTTCATAATTGATGCTTTGTCTCAAAAGCGTTTTCCATTTAAATCAATGGTAATTGCCTCTTCACTTTACACCATTTCGGCTTACAAAAGGTTTCTTAAAAGCGCTTTACTTTTGGATAATGAGGGAAACCTGTATTACATGACTATGCTCTTTCACCATTTAAATTACTATATTATATGCATAATAAACCTATTCTAGCAGTAATGCTGGCATTAATTCCTGACCATAGACAATCTCTTTTTTCTGATTTTCAATGTACAACATACTGAGTGCTGAAACTTATTAAAACAAATTTTTAGATTTAAAATAGTAGAATTCAGTGCTTAAGCATCAATTATTTTCCATACTATCAGAAATATTCAATGTTAGTGTAGAAATTACTTAAGCAAAGCAATGGAGTTGTGGAGTAGAGGTAAAGCCATTGGGCAGTGATAAGAAAAGCCTTGCCTCTGTATCAGGTCCAAAAGCAATTGGCACTAAAATGCAACCATGATTATTGTTTCATGTTTTTTCCCTGAATTTGCTGTCACTAAATCAGTACAGTGGATAAAAGTTTTGATATATTTGTTTTATAAACCCTACCTCTGATATCATAGGTTATATAAACAGCTAGTTTATAAGATATTGCAACCAAGCATTTTGTTCAGATAAGTATCAGCTTCATTTTACATATACATCGCACATTTCTTCAGTTGCTATACTAACCATTCAGCCCACAGCCACTAACTAGAAGGCACTCAGAGAGCTCATACCTCTGCCACAACATTGTCACTAAAAACTGGATGAAAATCAATTCATATATAACTACGATGCAGGGTTAATTGTAAAAATTCCTTGATTGACTCCAAAATGTAATCAACCCTTCCACAAAATGTCATTGAAATTCATTGTGAACTTTGGGATATATTGTGTGGACAAATGAGAGAATATGTAGATGTATGAAAAAGTGAAAAATTATCAATCCAGAGGCAGTATCTCAATCAAAAGAAAATTATTGGATCTGATCCAAAATTTATGAAATTCTTCCTTAAGCCTATTCTTTTAGAAAATGTCCTTGAAATTCAGTTAGAGGGAGAACAGGGAGATATTGTGTAGATATATAGCTATGATGCAGGGGATAACTGTAAAAGAAATCCTTGATATGCTCCAAAATGTAATTAATGTTTCCTTAGCCCATGGCCTAACCAAGACAAGATATCATTGAAATTCATTGAGAACTTTTGGAGATATTGTGCGGGCAGACAGACATGAGTGAATACATACACCTCTTCCAACTTGCTGGCAGAGGTAATTACCTATAGCATATGTTTACATCCCATTTCAACTTTTTCTTCTTGCAAAATAACATCACTGTGTTTTGCCATGTATAATTTAGAAGAGAAACCCAGAGGCATTTTAATTTCATGCTGATTTCTGTTTGGACATAAGTATAAAACTACAAGAAAAATTAAATGAAACTACATTTTTACATTCGTTAATAAAAATACCAAAATGTTTCCGAATGCCATAAAGACTAATTAAAGATTCTTTGCAAACCAAACAAACTTATCAGTTTACGAAAAGGACTTAATGAAGGAAAAATATATTACGCTGCTGCCTCAATAAAGATATGGTGGTCATTTTCTATAATTAAGTACATGACAAAATGAAACATGTAGCATCTTTGCAGCAATATTATCTTAATTTTATTTTTATGATGAAGCATTGTCCAAAAATTTAATGCTGGTTGATAATGCTTCTTCTAATAAAAAATATAATCAAGATGATATTGCTCCTAACTTTTAAACCTACCCTTAATTTTTACCTCGATCACTCTGCACCATATTTGTCATTGTTTTTACACTAGTGGTATTAGCACTAGCGTAAAAACAATAATAAATATGGCGCAAAGTGATCAAGGTAAAAATGAAGGGTAGATTTAAAAGTTAGATTAAATCTTTTGCCAAATGTAGGGTTCTCATAGCTCAGTCAGTAAGAGCAGCTGGTACGGATAACCAAGCTTGCCGAGTGCAAAAGGGATGTGAGTTTGAGTCTTAAAAGAGAGCTTAAATTTTATTTCCAATCTGTGCTGCTTACTAATGGCTGTAGACTGATGGTCTGAGGGGTTGTGACAGAGAGCAACAAAAATTAAGATGTAGCACCTTAGTTTGCGTGAGAAGAAACTCCAAACCTTTTATTTTTGTTTTGTCCTCATCAGGAAGGAAGAAGTATGATGAAGAAAAATGAGTCTTTTCACAATTTTCCCTTTTTTTCTCCTCCTGTGAAACTTGTTAAGGTGTTGGTTGGATGAGCCAATTTAGGCTCATAATGTCATTTGGCACTTCTCACCTTTTCAAAGCAAGTGAGACATTTTTATTTTTCCTCATACTATTAAGAAAGAGGTGAACTTACTGAAGCTGCTCAATCTTATTTACTTCCCTTTCTCACCCTTACAAAACAAGTAAGACATTTTTATTTTCCCTATCTCTCTCTCTCTCGACTCTCTCCACACCCAGTGCTGTATTCATCTTGAAACTGCGCTTATTTGCAGGGGGGCTACGTTTTTCACACCAGTGGACATCAGAAATTTGATCTTACTGCTCCCTTCAATTACAGCCCCCACCATCTTCTCTGGGCAGGCAAGGCCTATCAGTTTCTACTCTAACATGGTTACTTTCTCTTGCAGTCTAGATTGGTTTCACTCGCGGTGGCATCATTGGTAACGTCAAGAGGAAGAAGGTGCCAATTCCAGCTGGAGGCTGGCTAAGATACCCATTTTCATTTTTTTGACACTGTTGCAGCCACTTTTTGAAGATTGACTCTAGAGAAGATACCAAAATATGTGCAAGTGTACACATACTTACGTTTGTATGTGGAGAAAGACATTTATGCACATGCAATGTTTTCCAGCTTATATATACATATTTACTCATTTTGAGCATACAAGGTATGGCTAATCAATAATGAAACTGGTCTTATGCAAGTTGAACCACAGTGCACATGCGCAAACCATGTACTATATATTGACCAATGGGCAAGCATGAACAACCCCTGAAAGTTTCAATCTGCTTTCGTCTTCATTTTGCTGTTACACATCATTTAAAGTAGACATGTTTTTAGACATTTGGTCAGTTAATGGTCAGAAAATGGTCAGTTGAAAAATCGAACAATGCATCAATTTGCGATTTTTGATGAAATTGAACAGAAAAACTACCGAATCTTTTCATATGCTAACTGAAGTTTATGAGGAAGAATGCATGTCATATGCATGTGTGATCAAGTGGGACAAGATATTTAGTGAATGTTCGGAGGATATCAAAGATGATGAATGTTGCGGACACCCATGCACATCAAGAACCAGCGAGAATGTTGAAACTTACACAAGCCCAGTCTTGTTATTTAATAGCTACACCTTGTATATATATATTAATCTACTGTCAGGTTAGGGACTGTTCTCTGCTACTAGTAATCCAGTTGTACCTGTTTTCTATTACTTGGAGGGGAGAAGGGCACTGCCAATTTACCACTCCCTTGACATAGAGACGCAATGAAGAATACAGCATGGCACCCAAATGGTCTCCTAGATTATGGAATCAACCAACTAAATATATATTAGAGACCATCAACATCAACCAAAACTGTCAACATAGGTTTCTTCAGTTTTGAAGTGATTCTGCCTGGGTGGATATCTATCTATGGATGTGTCATGTCTACAGGCCACATCAATGGAGCTAAAGGGCTGAAAATTTAACATTCACTCCTTAATATGTCTAGAAAAATGTTTATCTGTTTTTGAAAATTCTCCTCTCAAAATAGGGGGGGGGTGTCCATTAGTTTGTGTCTAGCAGCATTCACACTTGATTTATGGAAAAGTCAGACTTTTTAGTGATCGCCAACCAACAAAAGGCGAGAGATGTATCTGTCATGCATACAGACTGCACCAATGGAAATAGTGGCCTGAAAATTTACTCCTTATTATGTCTAGAAAAAACAGTTTGTTTTTTGAAAATTAACCCACAAAATAGGTTTGACGTGGGGGGTTCAATATACAATGTAAGTTTATGCTAAATTGGCCCCTTAGTTTGTGTCCAGCAGTGTTCATGCTTGTTTTTGAAAATTCAGACTTTTTAGTGATCCACCAAAAGGCGAGAGAACTTATTCATTGATCACCCTTTTTTCAAACCAAAAAACATTGGTCACATGACGGTTTCTATTGAGTAACAAACCAGACCTGTTTATCAATGTTTTTATTTTGATCTATTATGTATGACAGTAACATAGATGTTAAACATCAGAATCTAGCAAGTTCAAATCCAGGCAAAACTGGAATTGAGTTTTATGCCTTGCAAACCATCATAATCTTGACAATATTTAACTTACTTAGAGCAGTAGGTGTGCAAACTATAATCTGTTTTCCAGATTGAATTTATTTCTGAGTTTTAAAGTAACTCAAAATTTAAATTCAATTTGTGAGCTATCTACACAAGTTAACTCCTCTATGTCATATATATTCTGGTAGAATTATGTTCAGGCTATCTGGCAGAAGCATTTTTAATCATGAATATCTGGTTTTGGTTGTTTCCATGCAAAACCAAATGCAATAAACTTGCAGAAAGATGCAAAATATATTGTAAATATAGCCAGGTGCGTATCAAATGCTCCCCCTTCCCCCATGCTCTTTCGGACTGCAAATTTCTTCAAGGATTGCCAAATTAGTAATTTTTCGGGTAGATCTGGCTGATTTTTTCCAATTTAGCCGATAAAAATCTATGGTAGCCAATTAAATCTGGTAAGTTCAATGAAAGTAAATGTTTAATTTTCATTAATAATTTGTTCTGGACTTATTTTATTTGAAAATAGGCTTCAAATGAGTATATAATATCTAAAATATATCAAATTTAGCCGATTTTAGCCATTTTTAAAGCTATAAATAACAAACCATACTTGGCAATATTGATTTCTTCCCTTATTCGGCCTGTACCCAATAAAAATCATAGAGGTCTGAACCCAATAAAAATCATTAGGTATGCCTCTGAATGTAACTATATCATGGATGAAGTTGTAATGAATTGTAACAATTATGTCTCTGAATCATGTAACAGTAATTTTCATGAATTCTAATGAGACAATAATTTCCCCTGCTTCAAACTCGTCATCAGAGACAAGAATAGCCTGCAAGGCCTCCTAGGCATTCATAAGTCTATGCCTGGTTGTCATGGTATTGAAATTTGATCATATTGCTAATTTCGAAGCATGCCACCACTACATGGAAGCCGCCATGTTGCTCGGGCTGATTCAATAGTGTATACCCCTCTACGGCCAATTGGTATTATTAGATTCAGTTATAAACAAACGCACGTGTTTGCCCATCCATATCTGGCCGGTCTGTCTGGAAAGGGTTAACCTAATCATATTTATCTAATTCAGGTTGTATCAGTCGTTACCAATTCTATCATTACCAATCTATCGTTACCTACTCCTTTTATTTTCTGTTCCAACACTTGTATTCAAATTCAAGTGAAAGTCAGGTTTTGAAAGCCAAATTGCATGACATCTCATAAGAGATTGGTGCTAAATCTAGCTATTTTAGCTAAATATAGCTATTTTAGAGCTAGATTAATATATTGGGGGCCACCATCCGCCCATGCATTATAATGTGGGTGTTGAGGTCCAAGAAAGCCAATACCACGTCATAACTGAGCCACAATCAATTTAGCTATTTTGGAGCTAGATCTATCTATTTTGAAACTAAATATAGCTATTTTGGGCTCCATTATCCACCCGTGTTATAATGCGAACTGTGCTATAATGAACAGCATTATAATAGAGGAGGCCTGTATTTACCATACTGTAAAGTCTGCAATAGCCAGTAAGTAAAATATCAATCCCAATCTTTTATCTACATCTCTCAGGTGCACTCTTTCACACTGAGCAGGGAAGTGTCAATCCACAAAAAAGCACAGCAGTTCACACCCTATTTTTTATGAACTTAAGATCTTGTCTATAATGGCGCAGTTTGTGACAGTTTGCTAGCATGTATGCAATGACTGAGTGAACACTTTGTAAAGTTAAAAGTCTTTTTACATACATGTGCACAAAGACATTTGAAAAGATCCTGCAGCCAAACCCTATTTATATCAAACCATGCAACCTGACCTTACACTCTCATATCCTGACATATCACACCCTCCAAGTTGTCTTCTCTTGCTTGGCTGTTCTGATCAAAAGCTTAGCTTCCAAGCCACCACACCCATCCCAACATATAGTGTCTGCACATATACACTTGATAATAAGCATATACATAAAGCACACCGTCTTTGATAATAAGCATCCACATTTCAGTGTCACCTTTTTACCACGCTCCACCTTCATCAGCTCCATCGTTTTTTTCTCGCCCAACAATCAGTCTCACATACACTTCCACACCCCATTACCCAGAGTATTGACATAACACAAGTGTGTGAAAACACAGTATTTTGGATGAGTGATGATTACACACTTATTTAGTGCATTCTGCCTCACTCCAAATGCTTAGCTATTTATCAGCATGTTTGCAATATATATTTTAGGATGTTCATATCTGTCTATCAATCAACTTATATTCATATATATCTATGTGTCTCTCTACTATTATTAATTTTTGACTGGTATTTTCTTTCATCTTAATTTTTTGGTTATTTCTTATTGCAATTTTATTTAGGCTGTCAGTGAGTAAAGAGTGTGGATAGGAAATAAGATAAGCTCTGGGTGAAACTTGAACTTGAACATCTTTTTTGTCTCAGGTTAAATGTGTTAGCTGCTCTTACCGACTGAGCTATGAGAACTTTATGGGTTGGCACAAGATCAAATCTAACCCTTAAACCTACTTTCCATTCTTTGCCAATCTCAGTGCCATATTTATTATTGTTCTTATACTAGTAGTATTAGTAACCGTCAACTAAAACTGTCAACAGAGGTTTCTTCAGTTTTCAAGTTGGCTGGCTGGCTATGTATGTATGTATGTATCACATTTACAGGCCATACCAATAGATCTAGAGGGCTGAAAATTTAAACATTTACTCCTTATTATGTCTAGAAAGAAAAGTCACTAAAAAAGTCTGAATTTTCAAAAAACAAGCATGAATCCTTCTGGGCACAAACTATGGGATCAATTTAACATAAACTTACAAAAAACAAAAACGTTTTTTTGGTTTTTTGGAAAGTTTATCAATTAAACCATTTATACAATAATGTAATCGATCTTATCTCAATTCTGATCCTTTTGTCGCACATTTATATGTACCTATTACACAAATGACTGCCAATGAAGTATTCACTCATGTCTGTCTGTCTGTCCACCCAATACCTCCAAAAGTTCTCAATGAATTTCAATGATATTTTGTGAAAGGGCCATGGGCTAAGGAAGAATTGGTTTAATTTTAGGGCAAATCTAGGGATTTATTTTGGGTCGAGAGATATTTTTTCTCTTTTTTCCCCCACATATTTATATGTATTCACTCATGTTTTTCTGTTTGTTCACACAATATATCCAAACATTCTGAATGACATTTGGTGGAATGGTGGGCCATGGGATAGCAAAGAAAAATCTAAATCTACACAGTTACATCCACTAGATCGCAGCTATATATGAACTGATTTTCATTCTGTTTTTAGTTAGTGTATAGAATTGGCAGAGTGTATTCTAGTTATCCCACTTTCTCTATCTATGGGCTGGCTGACAGAGCAAAATGGTAGTGAGATTGTCACTGGGGTTCATTGTCAAATTTACAATGCTGATTTAACCAACTCTATTTCCCCAAAAGATTTGTGCATCATAACCTTCCAAGTACCAAGCAGTATTTGTGTACTTAAATCTACAATACCAATCTCATAGGAATTCTTTTCTACCTATCCACTGCCTCAAACCAATTATGTCTTTCATATCCATTTTATATCCATATCTCTTCATATCCTGAAAGTCCTTTTTCAGACTCATATAAAGAGTGAAAACTGATAGATTTACTTGAATTCTTATTAGATGAAGCATTGTCAACAATTATTCATATTTTTTAAGTAATATTTATTTCATCTTAATTTCAGTTGCTTTTTATCGCAACTACCTCCATTAGTAAACAGTGCAGATCAGAATTGAAGAATAAGCTTTAGGCCAGACTTGAACTCATATCCTTTTTACCTTGACAGACATGCACGTTTGTATATATTGTGTATTTGGGCAGTAATCTTTCATTAATGCATGTTTGGTTAAATATGACAGACAAGGAAAACCTTTTCATTTTTTTGGTTAAGTTTTCTTGTTTGGCACTATTTAAACAGTGCAAACAATAAGATTTCACGATCTTGAAAATGACTGAACACACAGTCAAAAGCGCTCGATCCAATATATCGTTTGGACAGTATTTATATAAATTACCTCCAAACATACATTCTCTTGTGTGTAAACAAGAAAAATTAACCAAAAAAATGAAAAGGTTTTCCTTGTCCGTCATATTTAACCAAATATGCATTTGTATATACAGGTGCATCTAAAAAAATTAGAATATCGTGGAAAAGTTCATTTTTTTCCATAATTTAATCAAAAAAGTGAAACTTTCATATATTCTAGATTCATTACACATAAACACACACACCTACCTTATTAGAAACCATCAACCAAAACTGTCAAAATAGGTTTCCTCAGTTCTTAAATGGGTCCAGCTGGTTGGCTAGCTATGGATGTATCATGCATATAGGCTGCACCAATGGGGTTAGAGGGCTGAAAATTTTAACATTTTTACTCATTATGTCTAGAAAAAACGTTTCTTTTTGTCTTTTCAAAATTCCACTCAAAAATAGGTTTTTAGTGGGTGTTCAGTTTACAATGTAAGTTTATACTAAATTGGTCCCTTAGTTTGTGTCCTGCAGCGTTCATGCTTGTTTTTTGAAAATTCAAACTTTATAGTGATCCTACAAAAGGCGAGATAAGCAACTTTTTCATTGATCACCCCTTTTTCCAATTTTTGAATTGATCACCCCCAAAATCTCATGCTGGACAAATGACGGTTTCTATTGGTGACTAACCAGACCTGTCTACTTATATAAGTCTATTTTTACACACCAGTACTTCTGTTTTGATCTGTCTAGTCATATTTATCTCTTAATGTCAACTTTTGTTCTGATCTACCTATTTACTTTTTTCTGGTTCTCTGTCTCCATCCATCAAGTGCTGTCTACATCTTCTTTTATATATTGATAATTCCATTCCATTCACTTTCAATCTATAGATATACCTATCTATCGGAAACTCTGTATCTCTCTTTGGATCTTTAATCTTGTCTGACATGCTTTGCATTCTTCACTGTATGTGTTGATCTAATCCCCTTCCTATCAATTTATTATCAAGTTCCACCAGTATCTATCTATCTATCTAATCTATCCATCTCAGTCTATTCATATATATATATCTCATTCTGTTCATATCTATCTATCTATCTATCTATCTATCTAAGTCTGTTCATATATATCAGTCTGTTCATATATATCTGTCTGTTCATATCTATCTATATATCTAGTTATATATATCTATATATCTATCGAGTTATATCTATCTATCTATCTATCTATCTATGGTTTCTCCTGGTGTAACTATTTGATACTGTCTTCATCAATCTAAACTTCTAAAGTTTCCAACAGCCAAGAGGGGGCGAGGTATCTCTATAAGGGTAAAGGGTTTATATCAGCTTTAATCAGGTAGTGGGGGAAGGTAGCTAGGACTTATACTAAGTTAAAACTTAATAACTGTGCAAAGTGTTTTCTTTCCTTCAGGGCTGTGACTCTGACCTGGGCACAAAGGTGCTCAAGCCGCTACACTGTCAAATTACTCCTCTGAGGGGGTAGCAGACCTCCACAGTCAGTGCGCATCTGCTTCTGGTGGAGGGTCCAGAATCTGTGCTTAAAGTTGCAGACAGCTGTACTGTCATGAGGATCTGTGATTAAAGTCAGACATCTACCACCTACAGGATGTCCTGTGGTCTAACCACAGTTCAGCCTTACTGTCGGAACATTCCCACAAAGCTTGGGCATCTGTCAGGAGAAAGACACTCCTATCAAACCTATGACCTATGGGCTCTGCTTCTATTTGCGCCACACTGGTGGTCCATAAGATGTAAACCCTTGGTTTAAAGGGTGGGGTCGACCCTGGGCAAGTTGCAATTAACCTTAAAACTTCACTGCTCAGGCTGGAACATTATTCTGCACACAGGCTCTGCTGTCTATGGTCCTACTACCGTGGATTACCCTTGAAAGATCTTCGTTCGTGAAGCCAAGTCATTCAGTCTATGTATCTATCTATCTATCAGATTGTTCATATCTATCTATCTATCTACCTATCTGTCTTTCTACTTATATATCTTAGCTTTCAGTCTATAAAACTTGATTATCCTGCTTGCTTGGCATTCTCTTTGTTGTTTTTTTGGAGAGGTTGAATGGCATACCCCTATGTCCTTGACAGAGACTTGTTTCAGGGTTTCATCATCATTGTTGTCATATCTGGTCAGGGTGGTCTACTGGGAAATTCGGGCCCATGTAATGAGCAGCCAACTCTGGAAAAATGTTGACAGCTTCTGATGGATGTGGGTTGAAACCCCTGCCGAGTGCTGAACGCATGTCAGTGCACATGAATCTCTCAAGAAATAATTCTTTCCCATCTCTCCTTCCCTGTCCCCTGCAAAGATATA
>VCCN01003854.1:6537598-6548698 GCA_006491835.1 Architeuthis dux | reverse complement strand
CATTCATTTTTTACACAATTTATAAATTACAAAAAAGTATCTTATAATAATATATATCATCTTAAATTGTATTTTATAAACTTTTCATTTCTGTCTATTTTGATTTCTTGCAGATCTGATTTTTTCACACATCTTGGATTAAAAGGATTTTGTGCTTGGATACTCTTGGAGGTAATCTGACCAAAAATGTGTAAGGCACTGAGTTTCCTTCTTTACATATGCATCTTCCACACTTGCCTTTGCATGGACCTCACCTACTATGTAGAGGAGGACAAAGGTCCAGGGACATACTTGGGTGATGTCGCTGCTGACACTCACCTGATGGACAGTGTCCTTTCAGAGCACCAGGATCTGATCCGCTTCAGTCAACTGCAACAGAAAGTCACAGGCAGTAGTTCCCAGCTGTTCCGTATTGCAAAGAAAGGAAAACTATACACAGCACAGACCCTTGATGCTGAAACCCTTTGTAAACGGAATATAGAATGCTTTCAAATTGTCAAAATTGCTGTTCGAAGGGCAAAGAACTTCTTGAAAATTCTCAAAATCAAAGTCGTAGTGAAAGATGTCAATGACCATCAACCAGAGTTTCCGGAGAGTGAGATCAGCATTCAGTTTTCAGAAGCAGATGGTGAAGGGATTAACAAGCTGATCCCAAATGCCATTGATAAGGATGTTGGTGTTCTCAATTCCCAAATCACATATGAACTGAAGAAGAACCTGGATGATCCATTTTCTCTCTTATTGTCCAAAAGCGGAGATGGCACTTCAGATCTCAGCATTAAGCTGGAAGACAAGCTTGACAGGGAAGTCAAGGACTCTTACATGATTAAGGTTGTTGCCAAAGATGGAGGATCACCTCCAAAAGAGAGTGTCTTGGTTGTGCATATTTCAGTGACAGATATAAATGACAACACACCATTCTTTTCTCAGAGGGTTTATAATGTGTCAATTAGGTTTGAGCATGATGAAATAATACCTGTAGCAACAGTATCTGCAAGGGATTTAGATGCTGGACAAAATGGTAAGATTTCCTATTATTTTACCTCAAAAACATCTGATATAGTCAAGGCTTATTTTAAACTGAATGAGGCAACCGGTGAGATTTTCCTGCAGAAAAAGTTCATGTCAGGACAAGAGTTAGTGTATAAATTATATGTCAAGGCCACAGATGGGGGCACCCCTCCTCTAAGCTCAAATGCAATGATTCTTGTGAATGTTATTAACCAAAAAAACAATGCCCCAAGTATTGATGTGAATTTTATTTCTTCATCTACTGAAAATAATGCTGCAATTTCTGAAGATGTAGGTGTTGGCAGCTTTATTGCTTATGTTATGGTCACAGACCCAGATGCAGGACCCAATGGTGAGGTGAGCTGTGATCTCAATCATGAGATCTTTCAGCTTCAAAGTTTGGGCACAAAAGAGTACAAAATAACAGTGAGGAAACCAGTTGACAGAGAGGTGCAAGACCATCATGAGATCACCATCAGTTGTCAGGACAAAGGTTCTCCACCTCTGATTAGTGAAAGACAATTCTCTATCCAGGTCATGGATGTTAATGATGTGAAACCACAATTTTCCAAAGAGAGATTCAAGTTTTTAATCTATGAAAACCAAAAGTCCAAATTTCCTGTTGGATCAATCCATGCCACTGACCCAGACCTAGGGGCTGGAGGTAAACTGACTTACTCATTACTGAGCAATGATCATAATTTTTTACCTTTTCAGATCACAGATGATGGACTGATATCAACAGTTATGTCTTTGGACTATGAGTTTCAAGATATGTATAATTTTAAGGTTTTTGTGAAAGATAGTGGTCTGCCATCTCTAAACAGTACTGTGAATGTGAGTGTTGAGGTTAGAGACCAAAATGACAATGCTCCATATTTTACATACCCCAGTGTCAACCCTTTCACCTTGGATGTTATCTACTACCCACACCAGGGAAACAATATTACAGTTCTAAAGGCAACAGATAGTGACAGCCGAGAGAATGCTTTTCTCAAGTATGAAATAACTGGCGGCAACGACAAACAGTTGTTCACCATCAACCCTTACAATGGGGTCTTGTCCTTCACGAGGGTGGTAATCCAACAAGATGCCGGCTTGTATGACCTGCAGTTTGTGGTCAAGGATAGTGGAACCCCGGTTCTCTCAGCAATGACAGACCTATCCTTGAAGCTGTCTGTGAGCAATAAGACATTTGAGATGCTCAATGCTGTTCACATGAAGTCGGATGATAGTGTGCAACTGTATCTAATGATTGTCGTTGTCTTAGTAGCTGTGACCTTGTCCGTGCCAATTACAGCTGCCATTTCACTGTGTGTACTAAGGTGCAGGGACAAGAAAAATGCAGCGCACCATGCTGGGATGAATCCTTCTTGCAAATGCACGACTGAGCATGGGCATTATAATTGTCCTTCTCAAACTGCCACTCTTTGGTCAGGTGTCCCTGTTAGCCTGACAACAGATTCTGCTGTGTCTGGAAATACACTCTCAAGGTCGAGACGAGGGCCACACCCAAGAGAAGAGTTTGAAAAAAGTCAGAAAGATTCAACCTCCGGATTAAGGCCCCAGGCACCTTCTGATTTTGTATATCAGGTAAGTAATTTCTTCTGCTTATAGATGTATTCAAGTGTTTTATGTTTTACAAGTATGATGGTCTAGAGCAGCCATTCTCAACCTTTTTGGGGTCACAACCCCCTTAAGAGCTTTTCTCAGGTTCCAGGCCCTCCTGTCAAACAGGGATAAAACTCAAACAGAAATTCATATTATTTCAGTCTATATCTGCCTTCAAAGTTTTCAGGCCTCCCAAAGAAGGCTATATGGCCAATGTTGAGAATGGCTGGTCTAGTGAGCAATATGTAAGATAAGTAGATTGTCTGCATTTTTATAACTAGGGTTGTGCCTGTTCAAAGATGCATGTTTGGAAGGGTCTAGACTTCATGATTTGTGGAGCAACCTGGCATAATTATCATGTAAAATAATTTTCTGTCCGTCATACAAAACTACCGCTTGGAAGTATTTTGGTTACTTCTCTTCAGTGTTGCCAATTTAGATATTGTATATCTAAATTTAGATATTTCTAAAGAGCAGAAGTCAAGGGAGATAATTTATAGAAATTATGTAGAAAGATTTATAATTTTTCATTTATTTTTATTAGATTTCTGGAGACCTGCTGATCAAAAAAAATTCAAACCCCAACACTGCACAGCCTTGTGTGCTGACTAATATATCTGGCAAATGTCAACTTCATACAATGGCCAGTTGTCAAGTAATCATGGTGCATGCATTCTTCAATTATAGTTAGATGCTTATCCGCTTGCAAAAAGAGAGTGCAAAGAGAAAAATTATACAAAGTTAATTAATTAAAGTTTTACCTTCCAGAATTATGCTTTTGCAAAGAGCAAATATATTTTGTTATTTTACTTTGAAAATTTTTTAACTGAACAAGAAATGATATTGCGTTTTGATCTCTACCAGAGATATAAAAAGATTTTTACACAAACTATTGATCATTTTTTTTAACAAAAAAGTGGAAAATCTTCTAATTTAACTAGAATATGTTAGAGCTTTCATTCAGAACATTTTTGACTGCCAGAGCCTATTAATAGCAGCATTAATAAACATTAAAGAAACTGTTTTTTGAATTTTTTTAAAGGAAGCATTTTCACTATTGTTATTTTATTACTAGTTTTACTTCACTGTTCACGCTAGTGATTAAAAGGTGTATCAACTCGGAGTGTTGTGATAAAAAGGAACAATAATGAAATCGAGTAAAACTAGTAATAAAAACCTGACAGTCCTTGGTGATGCAATGTTTTGCCAAAAAACTTTGCACGAAACTTGAAGAATGAAATTAATTAAATGTCTGTCCTATATACTGGCATATACTGTAGACAGAAAGCCTTTGATTAAGCCTTGAAAAGTTTGTATTAATCAAATATGTACAGTAAATTCATTATTCTAAATGTTAATTTGATTTGGCCTGTTTTTTTGGTTTTTTAAACACAAAACGTCTGACATAGAGCTATCAAACTTACAACAGACATTTCTGATAAAATGAGAAAATTCAATTCAAAATCTATTTACTAATAAGACTATTCACACAAGGCATTCGATCATTTTAATTCCAAAACATAGAGATATCAAATTTGGCATAGTGTCCTCCTACTGGGTGAAAAAAAGTCACTGTAATTTATCCATGAAACATTTCCCACCCAGGCTTCAGCCAGTTTCAAAATCATTTTTATTCATAAACCTACATCTCTAAAACAAAAATTATTTAATTTCTGTCTGAATT
Source organism: Architeuthis dux (assembly GCA_006491835.1). Lineage (NCBI taxonomy): Eukaryota > Metazoa > Mollusca > Cephalopoda > Oegopsida > Architeuthidae > Architeuthis > Architeuthis dux. The sequence continues at coordinate 6,544,392 of VCCN01003854.1, read as the reverse complement.
TCTGAGATGAGGAATTATTATTATTATTATACACTGATTCATTCAAACTGTTGTACTTATCTTAGTTGTTATGGTCACAATGTTTCAGCCGTTGTACCCTTCAACCCTTTTCAGGTGCCTGTCATATAAAATAATGTAATTGGAATTTCAAACTGAACTCTTTATTCAATCCACAGAGGTAGACTGTTCTCATTTTGCTGTCAATGCTAGGAGATGTCCTGTATTAGGTGATTCTCTATTTTGTCCTTTCTTTTATTAATTCATCTTTGTGATGCTGCTTCTGCTCATTCCAATGGATTCCACTGAAGTGAATACCATATGGGTGCCTTTGATCAGGAAAGAACAGACATTAGGTTTGAGGCTCCCAAATTACACTACCCAATTGTCATACAGGACAATGTCTTAGTGGATATAAATGTTGTTTACCTGGTGGTTGTGAGTTCAAACCTCAAAAACTGCTGGGTTATTTTCATGAAATTATACTTATAATTATAATAAAACTTCCTGAGTAGAGACATCAAACTTTTTCTAACATACAAAAAAAAACAACTGTTCAACAACTCAGCAATTTGTATAAAATCTGACATGTGTCTCAAAAATTGTTATGAGCCATAAACCATTTTTAATGCATGTTTATTCAAATATTTTTATTCTTTTACTTTAAAACAACTGAAACCTCACAACCTAATCTATGCACATATATGCCAGAAACAAGTTAATGGTTTTTCAGTGGGAAGCAATGAGAATTGAAGAGGGAAGATGAATAAGAAAAGGAAGTTACCAACAGGAGAATCACATTAGCAGGTTCTTGTTCATTCATCATGTTTAATAGGAAAAATAGAAAAAAGACACTTTCTTTCTTTCTCTCACCTGCTGATATCTTAAGGAATACCATTAGTTTCAGAAATACCAATTGTCAGCACCATACCATTTATGCTGTTTGCTTGCTGACGGTTCATGCAAGCATGGAAGGCCTAGCAAAGTTTATTTTGGCAGAGACTCAGAATTCTCAAGTGAAAGGCCAAGCTCTAAGAATTTAGATAAAGACAATTGCATTGAAAATAATTATGAATCAAGAATGCTAATGGCTATGTATTGCCAACAAATCTTTTGATTCACATAGTTCTTAATCACATATGCAAGGTGTTAATGATGGTTATGAGTGTGGTTTTATAGCACATTTACTCCTAAATAAAGGTCATATAATGCCAAAGTTTATTTTTCATATAAATTCTCAAATTTTTAATTGCATATCCAAGGTTCTGATGACACTTATGAATGTGACTTTATAGCACATCTACACTGATATAATAGCCACATACTAGCAAACAAGTTTTTAAAAAAATAGATTTTCATAATTTTTAATTACATATCGAACATTTTTCAAATGCCTAAGGATTTGAAATGTAATCCCATTACATATAAAACAAGGAAGCTGAGAAGTACTAAACCTTGCTCAAAGGTGAGCAAGTCTGTACAAAGCAAAGTATCTATATCCAGATAGCCTTTTGTTATCTCTTACAAATCTCAAAACTAGAAAGAGATATGTATTCTGATCTGCATCTATGCTAACTATGCTGCATCTATGCTAACATGAAGAAACAGGAAGAAAAGTTATTTGCTTTTGTAGAGTTCCTTCTTCATATGTTGTGACCTGATAGCTGTGGGGGTAGCATCATTCCCACTAGACATGTAAACCTATCATATTAATAAAACTCCTGATTTATATTGGCATGTAGTCCATCAAGTGAATGTAATTATAACTTTGGTACCTTTCTGGAAATTTTGTCACAAATTCTGAACTAGTTCTCCTAAAAGAATATCTGACAACTAAACAAAAACCAAACATCTTTTTTTTTTCAGTCAAAATTTGTGCTTGAATAGGCAGGATAACACAGAAAAAAGGAATTGCTGAAACTAGAATCAAACATATATCCACTACCAAAGTAAACACATTTTAGCAGACCAACAAATTTGCAATTTCACTTAGGCTACAGAGGAGATGGATGATGTAGACAACATGTACATCTGCACACATGAAATTGGAAACCTGTTCAGCTTGAAGCAGCCCAAGACCATAGTGCAGCTAGCCAGGGTGCTTGTTTGCAGATGATGTGACTAGTTACTCACTCAGAGAGGGCCCTTTAGTAGGTATCGTCCTGCTTTGCAAAGGCCACAGTACGCTTCAGCATTGAAGTCAGTCTGAAGAAGACAGTCATCCGCTATAAACCTATATCTAAGCAGGTGTATCATGTACCTTCCATCTCCATTGGTTTGATGAAGCAGGAAGAAGGTGGAACAAACAGATAAACAACAGATTGGCTAGGGCAAAAGAAGCTTTTGGTAGACTGCACACGTGTGTCTGGAGAAATAAGAACCTCATGAAAGATACAAAAACAAAAGTCTATAAAACCATACCCTTTTATATGGAGCCAAATCTTGGGTTATATACCAGTCTCATCTATGTCAACTTGAATGCTTCCATCAGCATTGCCTCCACATCATTCTCAATGTTCTCTGGTGTGACTTCATCACTAACACCAAATTCCTCAAGTCATATATTTCTATATATTTCAACATAAATTTCTTCAGTTTTCAAGTGGGTCTGGCTGGCTATTATGTATATGTCTTACATACAGACCGTACCAATGAAGCTAGTGGGCTGAAAATTTACACATTTTTCCTTATTATGTCTAGAAAAAAATGGCTGTTTTGTTTTTTTTAAATCCCCCCTAAATAGGTTTTTAGTGTGGAGGGGGGCAATTTAAAATGTAAGTTTATGCTAAATTGGTCCCTTAGTTTGTGTCCGGCAGTGTTTTTTGAAAATTCAGACTTTTTTAATTGATCACCCCCAACATGGCATGCCATAAAAACGTTAGTAAATTGAAGGTTTCTATTGAGTGACTAACCAGACCTGTTTATTATTGATTTAAAAAACACTTGATGTAATTCTTCATTTACTATTTTCTACTTACCACACCAAATCAAATGCTGCTTATTAAGACAAACTATTTAAAAATAGTCCCTGTTGTTCCCTTATTGCGATAATAAAAAATATGATATTTGTTAGTAACCATGTGCACATTGCTATAATGAAAGTGGTGACTGTGGAGCTGAATACACAATTAAAACCAAAATAAGAAGAAAATGCAGAGATTAATTTGATTTTATGACTCCATTTTTCGACCTGTCACTATGTTATCCTGTGATGGCAGGATTGGGAACTGCAAATTGCTCTGTTTGGGTTTAGAGTTTGAATTGTACTTGCAAATCTTTCTTTGCTTGCTTTGTTAATTCTTTTAATGATTTTTAATTTATTTTTGTCATGTTTATTATTAATACTAGAAAGAATAACTGTTGCTTTGCAAACGGTATATGTAGGAGTTGAAATTTAAAGCACTATTGTATCTGAAAAAATTCCTCCTATCTCTCTTTTTCTCCTCCCCTCCTTACCTTAATCCCAACTTTCAAACCTCCCAAGTCTCTAGTTTTTATTTTTAAAGTGAATTGGGTAAAAAACAAAATTGACACATCAGCAACAGTAGTACCAGTAGTAGTTGTAGTAGTAATAGTTATATTACCAGCAGCCAGCGAATACATGTACACACAGAGCAGAACTTAGCAACAGCCAATTTTGTACATTATGCCTTCCTCTCTTTCTGTTTGTCATGTGACCAACAGAATGACATGTCACAAGTTATAATATAAATAGATCGATTATAAGTTATTATTCATTATTTGAGTTTTATTACTTACAATTTTGTAAGTTGTGCATATTTTATATTCATAGTTCATTTGTAAGTTGTGTATATTACATAACTCACTATGAATATTGTATGGTTAGTTTGGTATCCTTGATTTCCAGAAAACATTTAAAGTATATGTTGCTTCCTTATTTTGCAGAGTGAAAGAGATTCCACAAATAGATTGTATCAGTAGGATTATTTTTGTATTGGTCTTATGTTGAATCACTGTAGCCACAATCACCAACCTACCTGATCAACCAGCCAAGTGGCAAGTTGTTTTCTTGTGTCAGTGCTACTGGACACACCATTGAAAATGTGCAAGAGTCCTCCACTAGACACCTTCAAAAATGTTTTTATTTTTATTTTTGGAAATTTCTTTTTCCTTTTTTTTCTGCATATTTTGGGGCCTTTTTTGACTCTTGTAATCCTGTGTCAGCACTACCGGACACACCTGTTGGCCTAGAAGCAAATTACACCAAAGTACACCTTGTAGACATTTTCTAAAAATGTTTTTATCGATTTTTGAAAAAATGCTTTTGTTTGAAAAAAAAAAGTTTTTTGTGTGAGTATTAGGCTGTAAAGGAAAACAAAACAGTTGCAAGGGAAATAACTCTGAAAATCTTATGAATGCTTTTTGGCCTAGAATATGCTTTTTTTCACTAAAAGAAGTTTGGGATGTCTTTTTGGACTCTTGTATAATCGTGTCATCAGTACTGGACATACTACAGTAATTCACTTAATGGCTGGTGTGGCGTGTTGTTTTGTATTTTTAACTTCATATAAATTTATGTAAATTGATCTATGTATTTTCCTGCAATTACAATAATGATCTGTACTTTCTTTAAGTGCCATAATTACATTATTTCATTTCCCGGTGTATTTTTTAGCTACTTTATTCTCTTGTTTAAATAACACTGTCACTGAGAATAACAATATCTGCCATTTGTACTATTTGTTTCTGTTCATTCACTCAAGATTATGACCAGTTTGTAATGCTCTACGAAACTTCTTGTCTACACAGGGAATTCTTTATTAATCTCTAGTAACTTGTAAATCACATATCAAAGCAACTGATATAACCAAGTTGGTTCAAGTGATTTTCAGTACTTGATTTGGATATTTTGAGTATGTTGGGTATCTCCCACTTTATATAACATTGATTATTCTCAAGTAATGCTTTGATTTGATTACTATCAACTTCAAGTGGTCAACCCAACCATGGAGCATTGTTCAGTGAGAAATCTTCACTTTTGATACATTTGATCATTCATAGTATCTTCTCCATAAACTGCACAGATCTTTCATTTGGCATTTGAGAAACACTTTTTTACCTTTCTTAAATAAAAAAAGGATAACATGCAAAAATGTTACTTATTGTCTTGCATGTTACAACCAATAAACAAAAATATGCCAATTTTAATGATTCTTTTAAAATGCACGTTGTTATGACAGCTTCACCATACAAATGAAAAGTGATATTTTTCAATGAAGTTAGTTGAACTAAAACGTAAATGTAATGACAAATACAGAATAATCTTTTCAGCCAACGTAATAGTAACAAAAATTATATATATATATATGTGTCCCATGGCAACAACTGATGATCCCTACAAGAAATTAACCTTATCTACTAATTAAGTTCTAAGGGTGGGTAAACCCTATTCCATATAACATCTTCTGTTTGGAGTAATAGTGACAAATTGACCTACCGGACAAATTTAACATGCCAAAACAGAACATTCTAACATTTCTGTGGGATAGATATTTTTTTAATCATTTATCGGAGGTACTACCGGAAGTTTTGAGACTGGGGGACCTGTGGAGATGGAGACTTATATGGGTAATAAACGATTATAAACTATGTTTTTTTTTAAATGCCCCGCACCCTTTATATTTTTTTATTTTTTATTTTTTTTTTTTCCCTGTAACACCGCTAGGGTTTGAAGCTTTAAAGCTTTCTAGACTATATATATAAACTTTTAAAAAATCTTTGTAGTCATAGTCTATTATTTCTACAAGTCTCTTAAACATGTCTGCTTTTGATGGGATATTTCCTTTTTTCAGTTCAGTTTTATTTTGTTTCATATAAGTAGTAATCTTCATTGCCCATCCATGTTTTTATCTAAATATTATATCAATTAGTTTCATATGCAAAAATCTTCCTACCTCCTCAGTAAACTACCTAACTTGTTTCTCCCCTCTCTCTTTCTCCCCTCTTATTAAACTGCTTAACATTCTTCTGCCCTTTCTCTTCCTACAGTCTTATACAACTACCTAAGCTTTCCCTTATGTTACTACTGAAAACACAACATTCAAATGTAGGTATGAACAAGCAGATTAATATTAAAGATTTTTGTAGTGCATTTCAATGTTTGTTATTATCATTATTATCATCTGCCACAAATTGTTCTTTAAGAATGCAATTTATTCAAGTTGGTTGTTGTATGGGAAAGGTTACAGCCTCTGGTAATACATGATCTTCAGAGACTTTAGAAAAACTTCATTATTTTGTAAGAAGATTTGTTGGCTGCAGAAGTTCAGATATTTAGTCATTATAGTACATTATTTATTGCACTTACATTTTCTCTGAAAACCTGTTCATAATGAGGGGGGAAATATGTATTAAGTATACTAACAGGTACTTCAGTCCTCATTTGGTACTAAAAAATGTAGCCTTTTGTGAAATATGGCTTAATCCATATATGTAGGTACATCAATAACTTTGCAACCAGATGATGAAAAAGCCTTTTTTTACCTCTGCCAACGAAAATTTTCATTCAATTTCAATGAAATTTTCTGCAAGGTTATGCCATGGAGTGTCTGCTCAGATGGTGCAATGGTTAGCACGTCAGCCTCACACACAGATGGTCATAAAAATTTGTAAGAATAAAGTCCTGATCACTAAGCTGATGCATGCAACAGAAACCAGGTCTTCGTCACCGGGTGTATACTCCATTGGGAGTTGTCTCTTAAGAGACAGATGCTTTACTTTACTTTTACGCCATGGGGTAAGGAAGAATTTGTTAAATTTGGGGGCGGATCCAGGAA
>VCCN01003854.1:6448853-6467810 GCA_006491835.1 Architeuthis dux | reverse complement strand
TACTTTTTGGAGCCTTTGTATGACTTTTTAGGGCCTTTGTATTCTGTGTTTGACTACCATATATTAGTCAGACCAATTTTCACTCAATATCACACATTTTACTAACATTCCAAAGCATAGAAACATATTTGCTTCAAATGTGGTAGAAAGTTAGAAATTAACAACCACTACAATAAAACTTAATAAATTTCACATGGCCTTATTTGTAAATATTGTAGAATGCAACAAATAAACAAAAACTTCCCTACAGCATAAAGGATCACCATAAAAATTTTCTACTATAACAATACATAAAAACATGTCTAACAAACTCTTAAAATATGATCAATCTTTTTATTCAAAGTACAGAACAAAACAGAACTAAAACTTTAATTTTCAGATGGAATGTCTTGCCTTGCACCCTTGCACTAAATTTCTTCATCATGTTCACTGTCACTGTCTTCAACGCCTGCTGTTGATTCACCACTTTCAGTGTCACTTCCATCACTTGCATCAGAATCTATGGGGTTGTGCTTTCTTCTTATTCTTAGATTTACAGGAAGTGCAACAGATCTATACTGTATAGGTACACATTTCCCATCAAGCATTTGTCAGCCGTATTGCAATGGAGTTGGTCAAGCATTAGGCATGTCAAAGTGGAGCCACACATATGCTTGATATGCAACATATAGAGCTCTGACATAATGGGATTCTGTTGATTTTCCCTTCATTGTAGACCATTTGTAGAGCATTCCAAGGGTTTGGATTTGTTGAGAAGTGGAAGCCACATCGGGTTGAAATCCGCGCTTGTCTGGCTAATGCATTTTGATGTGAGCTGCCTCTTTGATTTTTCTCTGCTTCCAATAACGTTCTCTGTCAATAATTTGGACTTCAACCCGATGTGGCTTCCACTTCTCAACAAATCCAAACCCGACAGAACAAAGACACAGAAGCACCAGGACCATGCGCTATAAGGGCTACCCCCCTTTAAACATAATTTCTGTTTAACCCATCACACGGATTTTACACCGGAAGAAGGCCGAAGAATAGATCGGCCGAAACGTCATGTTTATAACACACATAACAAGAAGGAGTTCAACCGGCCGAAGAACCATTTCAATATTAATGACCGTTCTCAAAACTATAGAAAAAAAAAAAGTCTTATATCTCTCTACTTTTTGTCAGGCCATGCATTGTTACTGATAACTGAGTTTTGAAAGATGTTCTTTGTCTTGTTATCCAAGCTTCAAGGATAGAACATATGCTTTTTATAGCTGAGTTGTCAATGAGCTCATCAAACATGTACAAGGGGCAAAACCTACATGCAAGCATGGTCAACAGTGCCCATAAATCATTAGGGCCTAAGACAATACAACATCCTTATCTGGCTCAGGTTAGTCTCAGGTTACAAATAAAAGCATGGTATCATTTCCAGGTTACTTTGGCATTACACAGCCACTTCAAGCTTAAAAATTTACAAATAAGGTCACATGACTAGTTCTAAAAATAGGATAGGGTGAAATTTATTATGTTTTATAGTAGTGGTTGTTAATTTCTAACTTTCTACCACGTTTGAAGCAAATAACATGTTTCTATGCTTTGGAATGCTACTAAAATGCGAGGTACTGAGTGAAAATTGCAGTAATCATTGGTCTGAGAGATGTAAAATATTGTAGTCAAACACAGCATGAAAAAGCCCCTAAGAGTCATACAAAGGCTCCTACAAAGTATCGATCGGATATTAACACAATAAGGAAGTTAGAAACCATTAATTTTCATTTTAGTTATACTTTTTGGAGCCTTTGTATGACTTTTTAGAGTCTTTGTATGCAATATATAGGAAATAAGCAGATGACAAAATTTCCATAGTAGATTACATTACAGTACAGAAATAGTGAAAATAATATTAATAATCCCAAAAATTGAATCAATCATATCTTAAAATGCTTCAATTTTGTTTCTAAATTATTTTTGTCACCATAAAATTTTCACGCTTCATCTAGGGGAATGCCTCTAATTAATTTATGCTTGAAGAAATAAAAAATGCTATTGTTATATAACTAGCTGGACCCGTATAAATTCCATGGGTGTTGACGACTATGATATCATCATTACCCTCGCATTTATATTACTGCAATTAAAGTATATAATTTTGTTAAAGTAATTTACTACCTATGGAATGCATCTATATTAACTATAATAACATGCAAAGGCAATTGAAACTAATATATTTGTTATTATTATTATTGATTTCTTCTGCTATCTGTCTATATTTATGTGGTCTACTACTACTATAACTTAAATTGAGGGAGGAGTAATGAATGAATGACAGTTATAGTGAAGGGTGGATCCTTTTTGCTTAAATTCAAGCATAAGCACCCTCTTGAATTCTTACCCTTATTCATTACATTGCAAGGGTGGTTAGGGAGGGAGAAGAGAAAGGATGTGAGATATGAGAAGAAAGAAGAAATAATAATCAGAAAGCGTTACGGTCATACATACAAACAAGCAGAATTATATATAAGACTAGCATTCCAAGGAACATTATGAATCACCGTCACCCATATATGCTGTGTTGGTTGTGATCAATTAAAAAGTTCGGCTGTGATAACTAAAAAATGTCTGAATTTTCAAAAAACAAGCGGGCACAAACTAGTGACAAATTTAGCATAAGCTTACATAAAAAATTGAACCCCCCACTTAAACCCTATTTTGGAGGGGAATTTTCAAAAAACAAAAACAAACATTTTCCCTAATCATTGAGGGGAGTGTGTGTACAAAATTTCAAGTTTCTACTATAAACAGTTAGGGCTGGGAGAAGTCTGGATACATAGATAAATATAATTGAACCCCCCTCTAAAAACCTATTTGGGGGGAATTTTAAAAAAACAAAAAAACTATTTTCCCTACTCGTTGAGGGGAGTGTGTGTGCAAAATTTCAAGTTTCTACTATGAATGGTTAGGGCTGGGCGAAGTCCGGATACATAGATAGATAAATAGATACATAGATACATATAAATGTGTGAACACATGAATAACATAAACCTTTGGTAGCAGTGATTAATTATTACATTATCCAATAAAAGCAATCTGTGAAGGTTGCTCTAAGAGCTGTGAATGAATTGAAATAACAATTAGTGCAATAAGCACCACATTTTGCAATTTTTTACCAAAATTTGTTTGAGCTAGTTTCAGCACATATGTATGTTGTGCATTGAAAATGAGAAAGAAAATGATTGTCTATGGTCAGGTGTTAATGTGAGCATTACTGACAGATAGAATATGGCTATTATATATATAATACTTTTCAATTGTTAAAACTGTAAAAGTTAAAAGTTGGACATTGCACTTCTACTTCTGCTTAACAACTCAGATAATTTCTGATTGGATGATATATTAAAGATAAAATTGTTGAAATATTAATGTAGTTATTTTTCTTATATAATGTAAGCAACCCATTACAATATAACCAAATATTCTAATTATGTTTGTATTTCTAAATATAAATTTCAAATTCTAATTAGATGATGGCATTTGAAACAACGCTTCCCCTTAAAATTCAATTTAGCAAATATATAAACGTCATTTTCTGCATGCCAATCTCTAAGGAAGGCTAAAAGCTCGGAAACAGTTTTGATGAAAATTTACAAGTAAAAAGACGATTGTGTTAAGAACCAGTGTTAAAATTTACTAAAAAAACATTACTATGAAAGTCAGATAAGAATGAACAATATCATACACTGATTTACTCAGACTAGTGTCCTTATCTTGGTTGTTATAGCCACAACTTTTCAGCCGTTGTACCCTCCGCCCTTCTTCAAATGTCTGAATAGGAGTATATGACTTTTTTTGTACTACAAAAAAGATTAGAAGGTTTTAAAAAAAGAAGTTTTTTCTAGACATAAGGAGTTGGTATGGCCTGTATGAGCGATCCATATATACCTACATAGCCAGCCAGCCAAATCAGCTTAAAAACTGAAGAAACCTATGTTGACAGTTTTGGTGACAGTTTCAGTTGACGGTTTCTAATTTAGATAGAATCACTTAAAAACTGAAGAAACCTATGTTGACAGTTTGGGTGACAGTTTTGGTTGACGGTTTCTAATTATCTACATTGTTAACATTGTTTATTGCCAATTATCTTAAATTGTGCCTGCCCCAGTAAAATCATTTGTGTCTTTTGATACATAGATATTTTTCAGACTATCACATCTTGGTGGTTTACATATTCATATCAATTTAGCCATTGTGCTCTACAGCCTTTTTCAGTTGTTTGTTGTATTCAGTAATGCTCCCAGGATCTCAAGTCAAGCCCCTCCCTCACTTGATCCATGAGGGTGTAGACAGTCCTCATTCCACTGGCTATGCCCAGGGGCATCTTGTACACTTGACAATCTTGTTTTCAATGCCACTTTTTCCTACAGATTTTGGAAGTTCTTGAAAGTCTGGAATGACTATTCCAACATGGCAGCCAAAAGACAACAAAGCAATTCTTTATCACCACTTCAACTTATAACTGATAATCATTACGTAATCATTTAATTATAAAATTGTGGAAGTTTTAAAAATATGTGCATCCAAATAAAAAAAATCACTAAATATTCTAGTGTTATACATTATTTGAAAAGTAAGTAAAGAAACAAACCCCCTTTCTAAAAATGAGGCCAGTGTGTCCGGTTTTGCATCACTAGAAAGTGAGAGGAGATCGGTATGAATTTAAATCTCACCATAGGGTGGTTTCTACGCTTGGCTTTCAAATAACTTCTATTTGTTATTTAGAGACCATGAATCTATGTTGGCATTTCTTAAATATCATTGTTATTTAATGCATGTCACTCTCTAGGTTTTGTATTTCTAGATTTAGGTTAATTTAAGTAGTGATCTTTTTTGCAGTAGTGATCTTTGATCATCACCATAAAAGAAAAAGAAAAGAGAAAATAAGGAGGATTAGAATTGGATGTAATTTTAAACAGGAACATAAATACATAAATAAACATTTTACTGAAACTAGACAACAATCCTCCATAAGATATAACAATTAGAACCATCTTTTCTTCTTATAATCATTATTTACTTCTAATTATCACTAATAGTGTTGCTCCCAGAAGCCATTGAGAATGAACCAGTGTTCCAGGAAGGTGGTTCTGTGTCGTATCTCTGCATATTCACAATGACAATTTACGATCACTTAAAAATTGAAAATCACTCAAGAAGAAACATTTGTTAACTTCTAAGCCAATTTGGTATATGGCTAATTAGTAAGCTAGGTAAAATGTTTGTCATTTTATACATTATATAAAAGAGGGTGGCCTTACGGTTAGCAGTAAGGAAAATGGAATCGGCAAACAGAGTTCAAACTCCAGCAAAGACAGTTTGCATACACTTTGCACTAATACCCTTGGGAAAGTAATGAATCCATCACTTCTCCCCCCCAGCCATGGGTAAGACTGGGCTCTTCAGGGTCTTGGTTGGCAACCTGTCTAGGAGATGGACAACTCTGAATTCAAACTGTAGAAGTCCACCCCCTCACCCATCCGGCATGAAAGACTGGTAACAGACAGAGTAGGGAACATGTTCCCAAAATGTATGGTTAACAGGACTCTGGTGAAGCCTCAACAGGCCTAGCAAGCCACCTCCCCACAATACCTCGAGTACAACTGGAAGTAAGTAAGTAAGTAGTGCCCTTACACTGACTACAAGTACAGCCATCCCTGCTTGGGCACATTACTACTCACTCTGCTCCATTTGCGATATTGTGAAATAGACTTAGAGGTGACAAGCACCCGAAGTGGCATCACTCACTTCACCCTGCATTGCTAGGGGTAGAAATGGATTCATGCCTTTCCCAAGGGCATTAGTGTGAAGTGAACACAAACTGAACCAGTCACAGTTTGAACTTGGTCCATTCTGCGTGCCATTACTCACTCGACCACCCTGCACCTCCTATACAACAAAAGGGATATGTACGTCCTGTTAGCCAAAGATACAGCAACTAGAACTGACAATACAGTTTCACATCACTGAACTGCCAAGTAGACATTTTTCAGGCTGATACTCTTTAAAAAGCTTTTTTTCAAAACTTCTATCTATAAAAATAGTCATATCCATCACAAGATATAAGTGAGAGCAGCAAATTCAGAAAAGATAATTACATATAAATACACATTATTTACACATAATAATCAGGAGACAGTAATCCTTGCTTATTCAGTACTAAAATCAGCTAGCATAAAGATTGCCAAAAGTTATCCCCCTTGATGGCTAAAAATGGCTAGATGTTTTCATTTCCAGCTAACTTTATAGCTAAAAATTTTAGTACACTCAAAATTTCATACAAAAGCTACACCAAAAATTTGCCTACATTCGAAAATTCATACAAAGGCTCTAAAAAGTATAATTATACTCAAATATTAACACAATAATGAAAATAAAAGCTATTAATTTTTTTTTTTACCTTTATTTTTAACCAATGTATTGATCAGATATCAAGGCTATCATGATACCAAACGCCATTTTTAGCTATAAATTTAGCTGGAAATGAAAAAAATGGAGCCATTTTTAGCCATCAAGGGGTTTATGCTAGGCAATTTTAGCACTGTATAAGCAAGAATTACCCAGGAGTCCAGTACAAGAAATTATGCACATGCTTTTGACATTCATAATTAAGGTTTGGCATTACTTGTGATATTTCCATGCATTTTCTATTAAAAAAATCGGTGAGTTACATCGGGGGTTACATTTTGCTCAAAAATAATTTATATTCAGACTTTTTACACATAATAACCACGAGTCTCATTATACACAAAATTAAATATATACATGCTTTTGACATTCAAAATTAAGGTTTTGCATTATGAGTAAAAACAATGAATTGAAAACAGAAATGATATAGCATAAAATATGGTCAATAAACCTACAAATGTTGTTATTATGTCATGTCACTACATAACAGAATTTCATACATTACTTATTATGCAAACATTCTCTATTGAACACTGGTTAGTGTGCTAGCTTCACAAGCAAAACACAACAAAAACATAACACAACAGCACACAAAACCTGGGGAAGGTTGGTACGATACAAACCACAGCGTTGCTATGAAGTGTGAGGACGATGAGAGAAGGGTTGGATACCCGAGGAGACTTATTGTCACTCAGCCTTCAGCAAAAACCACAAGGCATTTGGTGAGAAAGTGCTAACCACAGCACTGCTGTGGACTGAGGGAAAGTGAAAGGAGGACTGGAGACTTGCCGTCACTCAGTTTCCAGTGATGACTACCAGGCATCTGGTGTGAACATAATACTACTAATAATAATAATAACAATAATAACAACAACAACTAGCATTCCAAGGGAAATTATGAATCACTGCCATCCATATATGTTGTGTTGGGGGTGAACAATTAAAAAGTTGGGCAATGAATAAGTTACTTCTCTCGCATTTGTTGTGGGCACAAACTAAGGGACCAATTTAGAATAAACTTACATTGCATATTGAAAATTTTTAAAAAACAAAACAAATTTTCCCTACTCATTGAGATTTCAAGTTTCTACTATGAACGGTTAGAGCTGGGCAACATAGATAAATACATCATCATCAGCAGCAGCCATCAGTGCTAGACAAAGGCCTTTCCTATCTCCTTCCATGACAACCTCGTTTGTGCTAACCTCTACCACATCATACCAGCAAACTTTTCTATCTCATCCCTCCATCTTGTGTCTGATCTTTTCCTACTGCGTGTACTGACCCATGGGCACCAATCGGTTAGTCTTTACCCCCATTTATTGTCATCTCTTCTTGCTATGTGACCAACCCATTTCCATTTTTGTGCTTAATTATTCATCCTTCACTCTAGTCCTCCCTCTAATCCATGTGGATCTTTTTCTATCTCTTAGAGTTATCCCTAGCATTGCTCTTTCCATGGCTCTCTGTGCGATGTCAGAACACATGAATAACCTAAAACCAGCAATAGACCAGTGTTGTGGGTAGCAGTGAATAATAATAATAATAATAATATATATATAATAAGAGCTGTGTCTGTCACACTTATAGTATCAGTAGCAGCCATCATAACCTCTCCCTTCCTACCATTTTATTAAACTACCCAAATTACTTCCTTTTCCCATCCTACCGTGTCTATCACATTTATATTATCAGTAGCAGTCATCAGCTGAGCCTGCTGTTGTACACTTATGATAACAGTCAGCAAAGTTCTACTAATAATAATATTACTAAGCTAAGCTTAATACATATCAATAGTAATCAATATTAAGAAGTGAAAAGAAGTTACATGAGCAAATAACCCAAAAAGAAGACAAACAGGTCTGCTTAATAGAAGCTGTCACATGACCAATGTCTTTTGACAGTATGCCGTGTTGGGGATGATCATTTAGAGAATTAGAAAAAAGGGGCGATCAATGAATAAGTTACTTCCCTCGCCTTTTGTTGGATCACTGAAAACAAGCTTGAATGCAGGCCAACACAAACCTGGGACCAATTTAGCACAAACCTGGGACCAATTTAGCACAAACCTGGGACCAATTTAGCAAAAACTTATTAGGAGGTGGGCATTTTGAAAAGAACAAAATAAAAGTTTTTCTAGACATAATAAGGAGTAAATGTTTGAATTTTCAGCCCTCTAGCTCCATTGGTGTGGCTTGTACGCATGATACATATTGAGCCAGCTAGCAGACAAACTTAGAAACTGAAGAAACCTATGTTGCCAGTTTTAGTGACAGTTTCTGGTTGACGATTTCTAATAAAAAAATTTGAATATGAATAGAAAATCAAATTAAGATGATGTAATAATTATGTGTCTTTATTTTTTTTTTCACTTATCTAGATTTGTATTTCTTTAATCTTATTTTTTAATAAAAAAATTTGATTTTTCACTTTGCCTAAATCTAACAATAAGTGTGTTTATACTTCCACCCTAATCACTTAGCTTAGAGTGTACTCAATTAGCTGCTGAGTGCACAGGGAAATTTGTCCTAATTGAAGAGTTTTCCACACTCTTTGCTCATACCAGGAATTGAACCCAGGACCTTCTGCGTGTGAGACAGACGTGCTAACCATTACACCATCCAAGCGGACAATAATTATAAAACAACACAAAGGAGAAGGTAGGAGTATAAAACAGTGAGACAAAGAGATGAGAAAAGCTATAAATAGAAGTTAGCATTAGAAAAATTACTGGAGAAATTGAAAATAAGAAGATGAAATAAGTATTAAAAAAAATGATGTAATAATTAACAAAAGAGTAGAAAGAAAAACTTCAAAGGCAAAACTAATACAAAAAAAAATGGGTAAAGAAGCTGGGTATTTATGGCAGCTACGCAGGCAAGCTCAATGGTCTCTGTTTCCATTGTGGCAAGGGTAGAAATGACCTTAGTCTGCTTCAAATATATTGGGCAAGTCAATCAATCTTTATAAGATCTTCATGAAACACTTCCAAACCAAATTTGCAGCCCGGTGGTTCGTGTTCGAAAAGGAAGACAGTCAATCATTTTGACATATTAAATCATTGCATGGTGCAAGAAGAAAAGGGAAGAAGAAAAAAAATTGCAGTGAATTGGAAAATTGAAAAATTACCACGTGGGACCAACAGGAAAGTGGTTAGTGAGTGGAATATGGCAGAACAAGGGTAAAAAAAAAAAGTTATATCGTTGCTGTCTGTCCAAAGTTTTGCGATTATTTATCATGTTTGGGAATCGGGTGAGGGTTGAAAGGGGTGTTGGGTATCAGTTATCTGGCAGTCAACCATCTTTTAAGTTTTCTGTGTGGTCATTTTGGGGTTACTGAGCAGTGCTATACATATCTGTAATCAAGGATCAGGTGGCCAACAGGGGGCTCAGTTTGACTTTACAAAAAAAAGGAGGTGAGAAAAGTATTAGAAACCATCATCCAAAACTGTCACCAAAACTATCAACATAGGTTTCTTCAGTTATTAAGCTGGTCCGGCTGGCTGGCTGGCTGGCTGGCTGGCTGGCTGGCTGGCTGGCTATGTATATATCATGCATACAGTCTGTAACAATAGAGCTAGAGGGCTGAAAATTCAAACGTTTACTCCTTATTATGTCTAAAAAAACGGTTTGTTTTTCTTTTTTAAATTCACCCCCTAAATAGGTTTTTAATGAGGGGGGTTCAATTTGCAATGTGTGTTTATGCTAAATTGATCCCTTAGTTTGTGCCCGCTTGTTTTTTTGAAAATTCAGACTTTTTTAGTGATCAATGTCTAACAAAAGGTGAGAAAAGTAACTTATTGATTGATTAACCCGGTTTCCAATTTTTTATTTGATCACCCCCAAAACGGCTTGTTGCCAAAAGACGTTGGTCAAGTGACGCTTTCTATTGAGTGACTAACCAGACCTGTAAAAATTCAGTAAAAGCAGGAATTATGGCTTCCCTATTATTGAACAGTTTATTACAGATATGAAGTTCAAAATGCCTGAAAAGATGGTAATCTATAGGAGAAATATCAGGTGAAAATAGAAGATGCTGCAAGACTTCATATTCTAATTCACTAAGCTTAGACACTGTCAGCTGAGAGATGTGAGATCAGGTACTGTCATGGAACATTTCATTCAGTTCATGTGGGACCCATTTTTTCAACTTTTCAACCTTTCCTATTTCCTATTGAGATGATGTGATATAGTCACTGTAATATAACTTGGTTATTTTTACAGAATCATGGATCTAAAAGAGCATTACTTATTCGATTTGATCGAAAGTCAGACGTCTGGACAGTCTGGCTTTAGAGCACTTTGTCCTCTGTCTGGTGCCACCTCAATCTGGACATTAATTTGTCCTCCTTTTGGGGTCTGACTAAAAAACATATAAATTACCTCAGATATACTTAAAATAGTGGGAACCGACAGTTGTCAACACTATTGATTAGCTGCAATGTATAAGCCACAGTGTCAACACTTCCAAGAGGGTCAGTCTGCAAAGTCCTCCTTTTGGGAAAAACCCATTTAGATATAAACTTAATATCAAACTGCCTCCAAAGCTTTCTTTTTTTTGTTGGCATTTTTAAATGAATTACTTCAAACTATCATCATCATCATCATAATAATAATAATAATAATAATAATACACTGTCACTGAGAATGATAAAGTCACCATCCTCTGGGACATACCCATCCAAACTGACGAAAATAAGAGCAAATAGACCTGACATCATTATTAAGAACAGAAAAGAAAAGAGGTGCATGCTCATTGACATGGCAATACCATCTGACAGAAACACTTCCGTGAAGGTGACTGAGAAAATGTCCAAGTACAAGGACCTCGAAATCGAGATCAACAGGATGTGGGGCATGAAAACCATTGGAGCTCTAGGACTTGTGAAGAAGGGAACGGAAAAGTTCACCACCCGTATTCCAGGTAACATCAACATCAATGTAGTCCAAATGATCGCCCTACTTGTAACAGCCCACATACTACAGAAAGTGCTGTCGATGAGATGAAGACTCCCCTATAGCACCCCAGGAACATACTTTGGACCCGGTTCTACAGGATGCAAAAATAAACATAAAAATCTTCTTTTTTTTTAAAGATGATGATAATGATGGTAATGACGATGATGATGATGATGATGATGACTATGACAACAACGACAACAACAACATCATCTTTTGATAACAGAAGAGCATTTGGCATTTTTCACAAGACCAGAAAATGTTGGGAAAGGCCAGACCAGGCCTATAGAATGTCGTTAGCCAATCGAAGGTGGTTGTTGTGGTGAAGTGTTTGTAGTCCAGCAGCAAAATAATTTAGCTTTATGTTTGTTACCAACTGCCATTTGCACAGCAAATTCAAATATATTTAGCTTGAAAAGCCGTTCCCTTCGGTTCCATGGTGTGGTTCTGAGCTTGTGTGGCATGCTTGAAAAGTGAACTAATAATAAAGGACAGAGAAAAAGAAAAAGAATATGATATTAACACAAAACAGGCTGTTCTTCTTCTTCTTCTCCTCCTCAAGTACACTTTAAGCATACACATGAAAAAAATACCTTAGCAAACAAAAAGAAAGGAAGAAGGCTTCACTGTCTTCTTAAGGTAATATTCTTGGGCTTTTGTGAGTTGAGCAAATAAAAAACTCATCGTATTTTTTTTGTTCATTTTATATTTTAGTGTTATTATTTTTTTTAACTGAAAGAAAGAAATATTTCATTACTCTGAAACAATGGTCCTAATTGAAGCTTTTGATAGAGCTTGTTGACAGTGAGTGGGGTGTAGACAAGCATCACACCAACTCTTTTCATCAAGTAAGATTTGTGTTTGTATTGCTTCAATGTTTGGCTTGTGCAGTAACAATGGAGACACATAACACTCGGGCAGCCATGACTGGACAAAAATAATAATAACAATAATAATAATAATAACAATAATAATAATAATAATAATAATAATAATAACAGGTCTGGTTAGACACTCAATAGAAACTGTCACTTGACCAACATCTTTTGGCAGCATGCCATGTTGGGGTGATCAATTAAAATTGGAAAAAAAGGGTGATCAATGAATGAGTTTCTCTCGCATTTTATTTGGGCACTGATCACTAAAAACGTCTGAATTTTCAAAAAACAAGTCTGAATGACACAAACTAACTGATGAATTTAGCATAAACTTACATTGCAAATTGAATCTCCCACTAAAAACCTATTTTTAAAATTTTCAACAAAACAATAAAAAACATTTTTTTTAGACATAATAAGGAGTAAATGTTTAAATTTCCAGCTGTGATACATATATAACCAGTCAGCCAGCCAGACAGACCAACTTAAAAACTGTAGAAACCTATGTTGACAGTTTTGGTTGACGGTTTCTAACAACAACAACAACAGTGATAGTATCATCAGTAACAAAGATGGTGAGAATAAGAAAAAGAAAAAATACAAATACTGGTAATGAAATAAAAAAGATTATAATAATACCAACTGACAGCTTCCTAATTTTGGTCAATGAGAATCATTTTGTTTACAGAGTTACATCTGAGAGATTGATAACAATCATAATAAAAAAAATAATTGTAATGTGTATGTGGTGACTAATAATGATCGATCATAAAAAAAAGTAATAATAATGACGAAAGCAATAATAGCAGTTAAAATAATGACAATGAAATATAAAGAAAATCTTTTTCTTTGAAAAGGTACATCAATGAATAAGCCATAGTTACCAGTGTTGGAGAATTAAGTGTCTACTCTTAGTAATAATTATTGTATACTGAATAAACAGCCGTTGCAGTAAATTTATTTTTTTAACACAATACTCGATTTCAAAGAGTTTTTCCAGACAATTAAACTCGTTCTTTTTGTTATTTTTATTGTTCCCTCAATGTTTCGTCCACTCCATTCTACGGCCTTCTTCAGTTGTACTGTTGATATGTAAATAGAGGCACTCTTTTTCCGGTAGTGGAGGGAGAAAGGTGTACATTACCGTCTTTGGGAATAAGTCTGGATAATAGACAGAGAACCCCGATGGAGAATGAGAAAATTGAAAGAATAGGCATATATCAACTTGTTGGCTAAATGTATAAGTCAGACGAATGTGGATTTCAACACATTTGTTACCAAAGTAATTTTTTCTGGCTTTCTATGACCTTATACCACTTTTCAGCTAAATTGATTCAAAGGTTGATTCAAAACTTCCAGTAATTTTTGACAAAATCTTTTATTAATATAAATTCAAAGCATCATTATTCAGTCATTAAAGTATTTTCCTTGGCTTGCTGGAATTTTACGATACCAGGTAAATTGGATTCTCATAATATAATAAACCCATTTGACTAGTGACTATCTTGGCCAAAACTATGGGTGGTGTCTGTCATCGTTTCGTCATTGTATCCTTTTTCTCAATTGGGTAACTTTGTTATTCCTTAATATATTTCAGGTATTTTGTATGTAGGCTTGTGGAGAGATTCTACCTGGGGGATGGTGAGTTATGGCTGATCCGATTGTTTGTTTACATTTTATAAGCAAAAAAAGTTGTTTTTGTTTACAATTGGGAAGATTTCTCAAATCTTAACCGATTTTGCTGAAATTTAGCTATAATGTGGACAAAACTCCAGGAATTGATAAATGCTGAGTTAGAGTTGATCCGATTGTTTGTTTCTATTTTATATGTAAATAACCATATGTCAACATCTAAAAAATATTGAACTTTGGAACTGCTGAACCAATTAGAATAAAAATTGTTATACAGGTTCTTGGGCACCTAATTACTGAAAATATATAATGTTTTTTAAGAATTTTATGGTTTGAATAAAAACATGTGGGTATCTCAGAGTTAATGGTCCTAATAAACAACTATTTGCCACTCTCTCTTTCTACTTCAACCTTTTTTCTGTCGGGGACCTTTATACGTTTAAGATTTTTCTGTTGAACAACAAGAGAAAGACAAGCATTTAAACAGTGACTGATTTTCTTAGCTTCTGAATGTTTTCTAAGGCTTATAAATGACATACTACAGGAGAAATAAAGAGGTGAGTAAACTTCAAAGGCACTTCTAAGATATCCCTAACATTGTGTAAAAGATGGTACTGGGAACTTTTGCATCAATCTGCCAAGGGTTTCATGTGCCCTAGGCAAGACTTAAAATTTGCTCCCCCGGTTGTATTCTAACAACTATTTTTTTCAGTTTGGCATGTACCCCAAGGACCTTTGTGTCCTAGGCGACTGCCTAGGTTCATCTAATGAACAGGCTGGTCCTGCCTGCCTCATGGTTGAAATAGTTGCATATTTCTCACATATTTGTCAGAGGTTGGTTTTTGAGCCCAATCAAAATCAAGAATTTCAAATGCTGACTGTAAAAGCTAAACTTCAGTGCTAATTCACTCTAATTCTTTTGAAATAAGATATGAACTCTTAAATACAAACATTCAAAAACGTGTATTGAAAAAGAGAAATTAGTTCCAAACCTGCGATAGCAACACAAAAAAAAAAAATTAAGAATGACAAAAGAATTGAAAGCATTTATAAGGATGAACTATACTCTCTTATAAGCCTTTTAGATGATATTGTTCAGCTACTATAGTGTGAGGCCTAAATTAATCATATTGTACCATAGTTGGTCACTGATCAAACTAATGACAAAGCCCTGTATTGATTAACTTTATTGGTCAAATGGAAAAACATGTTTCTAATGTGACATCATGATCAGTATTCCGACTGCACACTTGTGTTGTTAAAAAGATTGCTTCTTTTTTCTTAATTCTATACATCAGTCAACTTCAATCAAGCATCTCTTTTATTTCCTCTTTCAACTTCACTGGTTTTAACAACTGAATGCCATGCCTTGCACAGACCTCTGTATTTTCCATTTCTGCTTAAAATGTGCTGTCATACAATTCATGCCTTTTGATTTAGTTTTCTTTTCAATGTATTTCTTCAACATTTCTCATCAAAGGAATTTTGAGCCAGACAGGTTTTTTTGAAATTCCATTATTAATACAATTTCTATTATTTTTCCTATTCCCTATGTTGCTATTACTAGTATTGATAATATTTCTATTTGTATTACGGCTATTTTTACTATTATTCCTGTTATATTTTATTGCTAATATTGCTATTATTATAACTATTATTAGTATTACCTCAACTGTTGTTCTTATTATTATTATTACTAGTTTGCCTGTCCTGTCAAAAATGATGGCATATAAGAAATTAATATGTTCTCAAGTCCTTACTATACCAATTGTAAAAATGAAATGAACTAGACAAAACATTTCAATAGTCAATGAACAAAACTTTTATATCAGCATACTGATATACATACTCATCACCCCATTTACCTTTCTTTTGGGATGTCACAGACAAAAAATAAATATACAAATAGTCATGGCGTAGTATTATAGTAGATTCTAATTATTTTTGCTACTATTATCTCCTCCCTCCCCCCGGTGCCCTTTACAACATTTCACATTATTAATCACTTCTACCCACAACAGACTGGTTTAAACACTGTTGCTGGGTTTAGGTTATTCATGTTTTCAGACATTTATATGTATCTATGTATCTATCTATGTATCCGGACTTTGCCCAGCCCTAACCGTTCATAGTAGAAACTTGAAATTTTGCACACACACTCCTCTCAATGAGTAGGGAAAATGTATATTTTGTTTTTTGAAAATTCACCTCTAAAATAGGTTTTTAGAGGGGGGTTCAATTTACAATGGAAGTTTATGCCAAATTGGTCCCTTAGTTTGTGTCCAGCAGCATTCTCACTTGTTTTTTTGAAAATTTGGACTTTTTAGTGATCACTGCACTGCCCACCACCCCTGTTTAATTTACAAGGTAAAAAGAAGCATATATAGGTGACAGAGATTCATAATTTCCTTTGGAATGCTAGTTCTTTATATTAACAAAAATCTATGATGATAAATCTTTAGATTTTTTTCTGATGATCCTGACCCAGCATTTGTTGAATCTTTACTGCTCTATAGTCAATATATAAGCTTTTTGCCATTTTACCCACTAAAAGGACGATCACTTTTATGTTCATATTGAATATCTTTGGAGTTGCTGTGCTAGTCTTGTTAGAAACTATCAACTAGAACTGTCACCAAATTGTTAACATAGGTTTCTTTCAAGTTGGTCTGCCTGGCTGGCTTGCCGGCTATGTATGTATATATCACTAATACAAGCCGCACCAACGGAGCTAGAGGGCTGAAAATTAAAAAATTTACTCCTTATTATATCTAAAAAAAACGGTTTTGTTGTTTTTTTAAAATTCACCCCCTAAATATGTTTTTAGTGGGGGGTTCAATTTGCAATGTAAGTTCATGCTAAATTGATCACTAGTTTGTGTCTGGTAGCATTTACACTTGTTTTTTGAAAATTCGGACTTTATTAAGAGAAGTAACTTTTTCATTGACTTTTCCAATTTTTTAATTCATTACCCCCAACACGGCATGCTACCAAAAGATGTTGGTCACGTGACGGTTTCTGTGACTAACCGGACTTGTTACTTTTCTATTTAGCCATCATTTGGTAAAACTGCTTGTTTCATCCTCAATTAGAATATATTAGTATCATAAATATTATACAAGGTCTGTATGGAAAGTATCCAGCCATTTTAGATATTTCAGCCTTGATGTAAGTTGGACTTTACTTCTCATATGTGAACAGACATTCTCCTGTTGGGTTACTCAGTCAGCAGTGAGACGCCATTGTGTGAGCTTGTATACTATGTGACCGTCACATTCACAATAATCGAGCCTGTCCATTCTTCACATCTCATGCAGCTGGTACGGTTAACTAGGCTTCCCTAAAGCCAAAGGGATGCGAGTTCAAGTCTTATCATGAGCTTATCTTTTATTTCCAGTCAATGCTGTTTACTCACTGCCGTGATTGATGGCCTGAGTAAAGTTGTGATTAAAAGCAACTGAAAAATTAAGATGAGAAACTGACACATAACCAACGTCTTTTGGCAGCATGCCATGTTGGGGTGAGCAATTCAAAATTGGAAAAAGGGCCGATCAAAGAATAAGATACTTCTCAAGCCTTTTGTTGTATCACTAAAATGTCTGAATTTTCAAAAAACAAGTGTGAATGCAGTCGGACACAATTTAGCATAAACCTACATTGTAAATTGAACCCCCACATTAAAAATTTATTTGGGGGGAATCTTAAAAAAAAAAAGAAAATCGTTTTTTCTAATAATAAGGAGTAAATGTTTTTCAGTTAGCTTCATTGGTGCATCCTGTATACACGATATATGCATACATAGCCAGACCAGCTTAAAAACTGAAGAAACCTATGTTGACAGGTTTTGTGACAGTTTTGGTTGACGGTTTCTAATAATGGTTGAAAATTAATAATGGATGCTTGTAAATGTCTGTCTGAATTCCATTAAACATCAATAAACACAACCAGAGTGTGGTGGGGCTATTTGAAAACTTCCCCATGGTCAGCAATCGAGGTGGGTCCCGAAAAGCTTTATGAATTGTAGTTTACCTACTGCATTTCTACTGACATTATACATTAACAAGGATGGATATATTTGTACATACTTGAATTGCATAAATAAAAATTCATTTTTGGTATTGTTTTTAACCAATTAAGTGATAGTGTATATCTATTTATTGCAAATTTTCCCTTTTCATCAAATCTCACTAAATGTTTGAGGGGGCCCTTCAAGGAGCCAAGCCCATGCGAGCCTCCAAATCTCTAGCTATGGCAATGAGGACAACCAAAAATGTCCTATTCAATATATTTTGTTTTAAAATCCAACTTCCAAACCAAGATGGAATATATATATGAGCCCAAAAGTTCAGGGAATTTGAAAATGACAAAAATCTATTTACCCTAACAACTAGTTTCCATTGTCCCCTTTGCTTACTGTTTGAACACTGGTTCACAAAGGGTACTGCTCATAAAAGTTAGCAGCAGAAGTCTGTACTACATTTATTTTGTGCAAAGTTCAAATTTCCAAAACTTTTGGGTAGCAACATATACTATTTTTACAGAGTTGTGAAGTCAATAAACAACTGATGTAAATATTTACAAAAAGAGATGGTGTAGATGTTAAAACTTATTTAGTTAAGGTGTTTTTCTATTATATGGCAGGCACAGATCACTTTATATGAAATGATTATCAAATAACAAATATTGATCATGAATAAGTATTCTACCCAGAAACACTTTCCTTTTCTGTTGCCCAGTACTTTCATCTACATCACTTTAGCAAATATCAGTTTTGTCTAAATCACTTTGGTCTAAAATCACTTTTGTCACCACAATATCTCATAAAGTTCTCAATGAATTTCAATGACATTTAGTCAAATGGTGGGCCATTGGCTAAGGAAGACATGGTGAAATTTTGGGGTGGATCGATTTTCGATTGAGAGGAAAAAAGATTCCAGGATCCATGCAAAAATTTAATAAAAGATATCTCTCAATCGAAAAAAATCCCTGGATCCATCGCAAAACTTTTTTAGACCAAAATGATTTAGACAAAATTGATATTTGCTAAA
>VCCN01003854.1:6432536-6447358 GCA_006491835.1 Architeuthis dux | reverse complement strand
GAGTTTCATTTGGCATCTTCAGAAGCTCTTTTGCAATGCAGACGACACCAGTGTGTGCAGTCCAACACCTCACATGTTCTGTGAAATATATACTGAACTGGGAAAAAACAGAGAGAGTATTGTTGGTAGGAGAAAGGAGGAGGGGGGCAGTGATGAGCCAGCCCAGGATGTTAGGTTTTTGGCTGTGCACAGAAATAACCAAAAACCTAACAACCTCGGCTGGCTCATCACCGCCCCGTATGCATGTCTGGTCCTTGTCCATCATATTTAACCAGACATGCATATATATGTATATATATAATTTTGTGTGTGTAACACACTGATAGCACAATGATAGCACAGATACACCGCTCTGATCTTAGACAGAGAACACAGATACTCTGATTCTAGACAGAAGTGCTGATCCATATGTAAATATTCCCATCAATTTCAATGGGTACTATGCTAGTAATAATAATAAACCACCAGACATCTGATGGGAACATACAAATGCATGAAATATATTGTGAGGTACTGCTGGGGCGCCCTGGGTAATGATGCCTGACCCCATGGTCTTCATCTGATGGCTTTGTTGGTGACACTGCTGCTGTTTTAACAACAGTAGTCATATAAATCTATTTATTTATTATATTATACACTAGTTTAACCGTGCTGTCAAAAATGATGGCATATATGAAATATATGAATATACATTACATTTTATATATGTAGATAATAGAGATTTGCATTGCAGTGAGCTTGGTGAATAGCGTTCTATTGACCACAAAGGGATTTGTATTATTGTTTGTTTTTATTTTTATTACTTTTTATATTATTATTATTATTCTTTAAATTCAGCATTTTTACTAAGTCTTCAGAACATGAAATTCTAATTTACTACATCAGTTGTGTCCCTAAGTGTGACAGAGTACAACAACACATTGCTAATTATTATATGTGTGGATAATAAAATAGTTTTGAAAATTAAGGAAGAATTAAAATCGTCCAGGTTAAAGCATTACTAAAAACAGCTATAATACTGAGGAGAGTGCTGGAGTATTGAAGAGACTTGCTGTAACTTAATCTCCAGAGTAAGCCACCTGTGACTACTGGCATGAAAATTCAATGAGTACAAATAATAAGTAGGAAGAACTGAAAATCCAAGGAATAATCAAAACCATCTAGAAACTGAAATAAGCTAGAATACTGAGGAGAGTGCTGGAATATTGAAGAGACTAGTGTAAATAATAATAATAATAACAACAGCAATGATAATACTACAATTAAGAAAAAAGCAAAAAGAATGCCATAAATACAATCTGAGATTATAGAAAAAGGCTTTTATTTCAGAAAATTATTTCTAGGAAAAGATAATGCAAAACAGAATCCTTAAAAGTACAGGAGGAAACTTTTACAACACTGACCAGTTTTGTGAAAACTATTTCAAAGGAAAGAAGAGACAACTCATAGGATTTCTTTCTGAAGTTTTACAGGTAGACTTATCAGTTGATTTTTTTTTTATCAATCTGAAAATGTTCCAATTTTGAAATCCCTATAGAAAGTTACTCTATACCAGTGATTCTCAAATGAGAGACACTTGGCTCCCAGGGGAGGAATTTCCTAAAAGAAGGAATTTTAGTCAGGGGAAGAATTGAGGAGGAATTTCAGTCAGGGGAGGAATTGAGGAGGAATTTCAGTCAGAGGAGGAACATTTAATGGAAAGTATAATGGTGAAAAAATGACTAGATGTCAAATCGTAATGGGAGATAAATTGAGGAAATCTGGGATTGCAAGGTGGGGAATGTGATCTGGGACTCTGTGAACCACTGCTCTATACTGAAATGGATGCATTTATGTTGATAGGTGATGGATCTGCTTGAAATTTTGATGTTCATAAGCAAAAAGTATTCTGCCTTGCATTGTTACACAAATTCAAACAGATGTTCTTTTGCTATTCCCATTATTCTCTATTCTACATTTAATTAACTTCCCAGATAAATCCAGTCCAGGCAAAATTAAATTAACAAAGAAAGATAACCAATGATCTCAGAAGTTATAAAAGCTATTTAATGCAATGCAGAAAAGCCTGAAAATTAGAGTGCGTCAAAACAAAATGGTATATTTTCTCTTCAGATTAATGTAATCCTCCATTCTTACTCGCTTAAAGGCTACTTTCAGCGGCCATTAAACTTGATGTCAAATCATTTCCTATTAATAGAATTTATATTATAATTATAATTATATGCAAATAAATAAATGAATAAGGGAAAGTACTCTATTATTAGCAAATTGGACTGGAAATTGCTTTATTTTCCAAGTCAGAGAATTTTAACAGTATTATGCTAATAAAAATCTTGCTATAATGTACTGTTTTTGGTGTGTTATGGTAACAAACATACAGAAATCAGATCATTATAAAATAGATTTCTGACATTCAATCTTTGATCACATGAGGTTATAAATATTGTACGGCGAAAAAGAACAAAAGATTCTAATTAAACTAGTTAATCCTATGATTATATTTTTTTATGCATGTTTAAAAGAATAAACTAATTTCATTCCTATCTTCGTTGTTATTTAAAAGTACATTTGACTTTGTGTTCCGAACTCAATAAACATATAATGCAATATTTAAGTTGCACTGAAATAGTTCTATTTTATGATATATTGTTGTTATTTTGAGGGTATTTTTCAATAAAAAACAAACATTAAAGAATGCCTTTGTTTATTTGTTCAAATCTCACTTAGGTTTTATATGCTAGATGATGTTCGTCGTCTTTTATCTATTGCCCGCCCTTGAATATTTTCCATACCCTGCAGGTATCTTGGCTCAGTTATAGCCCGATTGGCTTTCTTAGACCCCAACACCCATGTTATAACTGGGGACTACTGTATTTATATAATAGTTATGCAACATTAAAAACAAATTAAAATATAATTCATTGAAGATTGTCTTTTTTGCTAATCTTGTATTGTTTAATAACAAAGACATATTCAGAGCAACATTTTGTGCATGTGTGTATGGGTGTATGTGTGTGTGCATGTGTGTATGGGTGTGTGTGTGTGCATGTGCATGCATGTGTGTGTTTATGTGTGTAATAATGATAACAAATGTTTAGATGCACGAGCATCTCTAGTACCAATTGCCGGCACTGATAGACTGCTGACTGACTGACAGGCTGACATACTGACATACTCGTTTCCTCCCACTCCTTCTACATATGTCTGAAAGTGCAAGTGAGAGAACTCACACATCTATGGTCTGACTTTTGGGTTTGTTTTAGTTATTTCAGTTTCAGTACTGGAAAATTATTCTTATTAAAGGTGATAATTAATCACAGCTACCCACAACACTGGTTTAAATATTGTTGCTGGGTTTAGGTTATTCATGTGTTCAGACATTTATATGTATCTATGTATCTATCTATGTATCTGGTCCTCGCCCAGTCCTAACCATTCATAGTAGAAACTTGAAATTTTGCACATACACTTCCCTCAATGAGTAGGGAAAAGGTTTTTGTTTTTTGAAAATTCCCTCCCAAAATAGGTTTTTAGTAGGTGGTTCAATTTACAATGTAAGTTTATGCCAAATTGATCCCTTAGTGTGTGTCCAGCAGCATTCTCACTTGTTTTTTTAAAATTCCACCCCAAAATAGGTTTTTTGTAGGGGGTTCAATTTACAATGTAAGTTTATGCCAAATTGATCCCTTAGTGTGTGTCCAGCAGCATTCTCACTTGTTTTTTGAAAATTCCCCCCCAAAATAGGTTTTTAGTAGGGGGTTCAATTTACAATGTAAGTTTATGCCAATTTGATCCCTTAGTTTGTGTCCAGCAGCATTCTCACTTGTTTTTTGAAAATTTGAACTATTTAGTGATCACTGCACATCACCACTGTTTAATTTACTAGGTAAAAAGGAGCATCTATCGGTTGGCAGTGATTCATAATTTCCCTTGGAATGCTAGTTATGATTATATCAGCAACAAGCATCATACTTCAGATTAAGTGCATCACTGGCAATGTATTCAGCTGAAATGATACAAACAAAGATCTTGAGTCTAGCAAAACAAAAATACTGCATATAGCCAGATGCTAAAACCATTGTCTTCTGGTTAGAGTCAATACATCATTGACTTCTTTTGAACTGATTGGAACAAACTTTTGATTTATAATTTTCTGTGTTGATACATTACAGAACAAACAAAAAGGTGCTTTGAATGCATATAATTATTGCTGTTAATATTATCATTATTTTTGTTGTTGTTGTTGTTGTTGTTATTTGTATCCATTGAGTTTTCACACCAGTAGTAACCAGTGACTTTCACTGAAGATCAAGTGACAGGAAGATTCCTCAATACTCCAGCACTCTCCTCAGTATTCTAATTGATTTTAGTAATGCTGTCATTTGGATGGTTTCAATTCTTCCTCAGATCTCCAGTTCTTCCAATCACTTTGCAACACTGTTGCAAGCGTGTCAATAATGTCAACTACTACTATTACTGCTACTACTACTGATACTACTACTGCTACTACTACTGATACTACTACTGCTACTAGTATTATTGTTATTATTATGATTATTATTATCTTTCTGTCACACATTGAACAATTGATTTATTTTTTATTCAAAGGTAATTGTGCCTGAAATTGGTGACAACAAGTCTCCTCAATTTTCAAGGACTTATTATTATTATTATTATTATTATTATTATTATTATTATTATTATTATTATTATTATTATTATTATTATTATTATTATTATTATTCTTATTCTTCTTCTTCTTATTATTATTATTATTTCATGGATTATTGTTCTTTTTATTTTGATTTTCAGATATGCTTTCATGTGACATCCTTGGAGTGAATAGTTTCGCCGGGCAACCTCAGTGAAAGATCAGAATGAATAAATCGATGCTAATTTGTGTTTGTGTGTTGCTGTCTATCCTGCCTGCTTGTCTTGGAGTGGACGTTACATACTATGTAGAAGAAGGAAAGCGTCCCGACACCTTAATTGGAGACATAGCTGATGACACACACCTGTTGGCCAGAGTCGAGCCAAAGGACCACAATCTGATCCGGTTCAGCCAGTTTCAGCAGGGACAAGCCGCCAGCTCCTTGTTGTTTCGTGTTGCCAAAAAAACTGGCGAACTCTACACAGCCCAAGCACTGGACGCTGAAGCACTCTGCAAACACAATGTGGAATGCTTCAGAATCATCAAAGTTGCCGTCCGGCGAGTAAAGACTTTCATGCGGATATTAAAGATCAAGGTGATCATAAAAGATGTTAATGACCACCAGCCTGAATTCCCAGAACAGAAAGTAAATATACAGTTTGAGGAAAATGATAGTAAAGGGACAAAGGTCTCAATTCCAAATGCCGTAGATCAAGATGTCGGAGTGTTAAATTCACAAATTACCTATCAACTGAAAAAGAACATGAATGAGCCTTTTACACTGGCAGTTTCCAAAACAGTCGATGGAACATCAGATCTGAGTATAACATTGGAAGACTTGCTAGACAGGGAAGCAAAGGATTCATATATAATTCAGGTGATTGCCAAAGATGGGGGTTCTCCCTCAAAGCAGAGTGCGTTAGACGTTTACATTTCTGTCACAGATGTGAATGATAATCCACCTGTCTTCTCGCAAAACGTTTATAACGTTTCTATTATGTATGAGCACGACGAGGTTTCACCTGTTGCCATCTTATCTGCAACAGATTTAGATTCTGGTAAAAATGGGAAGATATCGTACCACTTCAGTTCAAAGACGTCGGATACAGCCAAATCCCAATTTAAAATTAATGAAATAACAGGCGAGATTTTCTTACGTAGAAGATTTACATCCACACAGAAGCTTACATACAAGCTGTATATCAAAGCTGCAGATGGAGGCAATCTCCCCTCAAGCTCAATAGCCCTCGTCATTGTAAATGTGATCAACCAGCAGAACAACGCACCGAGTATTGACGTTAACTTTATCTCAGGGTCGACAGAAAACATAGCTGCCATTTCAGAAGATGTTGAAGTGGGTAATTTTATTGCTTATGTAGTGGTTACCGATCCTGACATGGGACAAAATGGGGAGCTTGGCTGTGACCTCCATCATGATAAATTCCAGCTTCAGAGCTTGGGCCCAAAAGAATATAAGGTGACCATAAAGGACCCTATTGATCGAGAAACTCAGGACCATTATGACATCACCATCAGTTGTCAGGACAGGGGCTCTCCGCCCTTGCATAGTGAGAGCACATTCAGCATACATGTGACTGATGTCAATGATGTGCGGCCAAAATTTTCCGAAGAGATATTCAAGTTTTCTATCTTTGAGAACCAAAATTCTAAATTTCCAGTCGGCTTCATAAATGCTACCGATCCAGATCTTGGGCCTGGGGGACAGTTAACTTATTCTCTTTTGACAGATAACAAACATTTTCTACCTTTCTTGATTACAGAAAACGGGTTGATATCAACCATCATGTCTTTAGACCACGAATTTCAAGACACTCACAGATTCCAGGTTTTTGTAAGAGACAATGGAATACCGTCATTAAACAATACAGTAGACATTGTTGTTGAGGTCAAAGACAAAAATGACAATGCTCCTTGTTTTATCTCCCCCAGCATAAGCCCCTTCATAATGGATGTACACTACTACCCACGTCACACAACTAACATCACACTTCTGAAGGCAACAGACCTGGACAGCCGAGAGAACGCATTTCTCAAATATGAAATAACTGCAGGCAATGAAAAGCAGTTGTTTGCGATAAATCATTATACTGGTTTGTTGTCATTTACCCGTGAAGCCAGCCAACAAGATAGTGGCTTGTATGATTTACGAATTACTGTGAAGGACAGTGGCACCCCAGTTCTGTCAGCCACAACTGATCTATCTTTAAAACTGACCGTAAGTAACCAAACATATGAAGTGTTAAATGCTGAACACGTACAGTCCGAAGATGGAATTCCAATCTATTTAATGACAATTGTTCTGCTGATTGCTGTATCGGTTTCTGTTCCCGTTACAGCTGCTATATCCATCTGTATCATTCGGTGTAATGACCGGAGACATGCTCAGCAACGAGCTCAGATGAGTTCGGCCTGCAAATGTCTTACAGACCATGGGCATTATAACTGCCCGTCGCAACAGGCCACCCTCTGGTCTGGTGTCCCTGCTGCTCAAACACCAGAACCCGGGAATTCTCTTTCATCGCAATCGAGAAGAGGACAGCATTCGGGTGATCAGTTGGGTCACGGACGAAAAGGTTCAGCTTCTGGCCTGCCGCGAGATATGGTTTATCAGGTAAGTGATGGCAATTCTCAGTTTGGTTCCGAGCATACAGATGGTACGTGTTGGTCACCTAGTTGGCCAAAAGACGTACACGAATAGGGAACTGATTAAGTTCAAGACAATCGCACGAAGCAACCAGTGCTGAACTGATATCTTAAAATGAAGCTGAATTTTTTTGATCCGTGTGGGGTATATTTTGAGGTATATAGATGGATGCAATTATTTATATGTGTGAGTACAGACATATATATATATATATCCATAAGCAGAGCAAAGTAGGCAAGTGCAGATGGAAGTGACTTGGTAACTTATTTCACTGAAAGCTGCACTTAAAAAGGACTGAGCTGCATTTTTAACCATCATTTTAGTCATTTTAACCGAGATCAGAATAATGTCCACATATATAAAAAAGGATAGTTCTTTTATATCTGTACGCCACTCATATCCAGTGGTTATCTCCCTCGTTAAATATGGTAAGAAATAGCTAACTATGAGTAACATAAATGTAGTATAGAAAGATTTTACAAAACAATTTGTCCTGACTGACAGACTATCCCTAAGCCTAACCCTAATCCTTGGTTATTATCTTAAGATAATAACATCCAAGTTGCCGAAATGTCTTTTTTAATCTGCATTCACTTAGCAAACAAAAATTAGTACAAAAAATAGTACAACATTATTAGTTATTCCAAATTTTATATTTTTTTACAAAATTTTATAATTTTTTTTATAAAACATGAAATAATATGGTAAAAAAAGTTACTCATAAATCGCTATTTTTTTATTACTATTATTAACAAGGGAGCTAACCACTGACTATGAGTGGTGTAATGAAGATAATGAAGAAATACCTTAAATAATTCTGGAAACTAAATGTAAATATCTTGTACAGTTTCACATCACCCTTGAACAAAGTATGGTGATTTTTAGGTTTAATTTGTCATGAACCATAAGAGATTGGTGGTAAGAAGGGCAACTGGTTGTAAAAATATATGCCTTGCAGAAACTGTAACATTTTAAGTTTCCACATTCACAAACGAGCTGAGACCTCCACACAAATATCTATAAAGATACAAAAAATGCAAACATGTAGTCCCAATGCCATAAAAGGCCAAACCCTTGCAAAAGCTGCAAAAATTGCTTCATAAAATGTTAATGTTAATTAATGTCACAATAATGAAATTGTGGATTATGCTAACAGATTTCAATCTCATATACATGCATCAATGTACTCACACACACATTTTCATCTATATACCTCCCCCATTAAAACAAAATTGATCCCTGATTGAAACAAATTTTCTTTAAAAATAATTTTAAAAACTTTTGTAACTCTTCTGGACAGAAAAAAAAATTTCTGGACGTAAGAAATTGAGAAAAAAATACCAAATAGAAACTGATTTTAAATTTAATGCAGGACAGACTGGGGTGCTCACAATTTAAATGCTCATGCGTAAGTTGTCTTGTTTTAAATTCCCATGTATGTACGGCAAAAATTGAGAAAGAACAGAGTTGTGTCCCTTTTCTTTGTTGCGCTGAGAGACAAAGACTTTTTACATGTGAATGTGTAGTTTCTGCGTGTGTGCGTGTATGCCTCGCTAAAAAAAGGTGCTGACAATGCATTTTTAATGTATATATATATATTACGGATTTTTCATCATCATAGAATTTCTGTTGACATATCAAAAAATGCATACATTCATATTAATGTTGATTTCCAATCATATGTTGTTGTGGACTCCATTTCATTTATTTAAAAATTGATATTTGTTTTGGTCTGAAAGAAACAAAAGAAAAGAGAGACAATTGTACAGATATTTGCATGCTGGTCGATCAAAATGTAAAAAGAATCATCAGAAACATAAAAACATTGAAAAAAATTGTTACCTTAAAAAAAGTTTGTATTTGTTGTTTTTTTATTTTTCTTATTTTTCTGTTTTGTAATTTTTGTGCACTCCCTTCGTACTCTTCTTTAATAGGCCTTATATTTTGACTGAAGTTGATTGCACATGTTTTCAAGTGCTTTTGTCCAGTGGGGACTTAAGTATTGAGGTTCCCGAGAAAAGGCGCTTTCTATAAATGCATATATTATTATTGTTATTATTATTTTCATTTATTCTTTCCTTTCAAGATTTTGAATGCATTTTTTAACTGTTTAGCATAGATTTTTAAAAGTTCATATTTTTTTATTTGATATAGAAAATTGTATATATAAGATTAGAGTCAGAAAGGTTTTTTTTACCTGATATTTTGGAGAGGTACTTTTAAAAAGCTTTCAGCAGCACTGATAATCATTTCAGCTCATGTGAAGTCATAACATTCAAGGTCTGTCCAGAAAGTATTCAACCATTTAATATTAATGGAAAAGTAGCCTACCTAGGGTAATGGTGCCTTGGTGCCCTTCTGAGTACTCCCCTTGCAACCGTGTACACTTATCCCACCGTCTCTTACACTTTTTAGAAAAAGTCTTCAAAATCCTCTTTTGGGATCGCCATCACCTGCCTCATTGCATTCTCCTTAATCTCGTCCACAGTCTGGAATATTATTTTTTGAGAAAAGCTGGAAGTCACAGGGAGCCACATTTGGATTGGGGTGGGGTGGTGACAGACCTGATTGATATGAAGTTTTTACAAAAATCCCTGCACAAAACAAGAAGAATGACTCAATCAGTCATTCTGAATGGGACGGTCACATAGTACACAAGCTCACTTAATGGTGTCTCACTGTCGAATAATGCCATGAGAGAGTGTCTGATCATGCATATGCAGTAAGGTCCCCTCTGTTTGGTTGCCAAGTTACATCCATGCCGCTCAACTGGTTCTTGATATATTCAAATTTGCTGGATACTTCCCCGACAGACCTCATAGATATACCCAAGTGAAATTTGGAAATTATGATTTTCAACAGTTCCCTCTGTTTTTAAATAAAGCATGCATAATCTATTCACTGCCAATGATCTAAGGCCTTTTTCTTTATTGCAGTGATTTGTTAATATTGTCACCAAGTTTCTGGAAATGTACATTATCTTGAATTCCCAAATAGCCTTTCATTAACATGTAAAA
Organism: Architeuthis dux; assembly: GCA_006491835.1. Classification (NCBI taxonomy): domain Eukaryota; kingdom Metazoa; phylum Mollusca; class Cephalopoda; order Oegopsida; family Architeuthidae; genus Architeuthis; species Architeuthis dux. Next base: position 6,437,025 of record VCCN01003854.1, on the reverse strand, counting down.
TGAAAAACCAAATGAAGCTCTAAGAATACATTTTAATTGCAGTTATAAATGATACAAATTTTGTTGGAGACGTTATGACAACAAGTGGTGGATCTAAAGAAATTGTTTAGGGAATTTAAGGTGAGGTAAAAACTGTTGATTTTTGTAGTTATAGGAATTTGATATTAAAACTGATATTTAAAAAAAAGTATTATGTAAAGGTCTTGGTAGTATTGTGATTTAAGCCTTTTGAAATATTTTTGGAAGTAGGCTATAGTGACAGTTTGCCATGTTATATGGTAATACCAGTAAAGAACTGTATATATTCTAAAATACATAAGTATGAAAGCCACACACACCCATACATGTTACACAGAATATCATCTTGCAGTTTGAACTAAATTTCACAGGACAAAAGTCTTGCACCCTTTGTTCTGTGAAATTATAACAAAATATCAAGCAAAACTAATACAACACTTTTTTAAATTTCTAGATGAAACATTGTCAATTATCAGACCTGCCAAGTCTTGCGTAGTTCTCCTGCAATATTTTTTTTTTCCCACTCTCACCCATGAATTTTGTTGAAACCTGTTTTCTCCTGAATTTTCATTTGAGAAAAATTTCAGGATAGCTTGTCATCCCATCCCCTCTATTTCAATGTTGTGAATTACTTGAAATGTTCCCACTTGGCATGCGTGCCCTTTGGATGCTGTAATTTTTAACATTGTTGTGAAATACAATATTTTCAACAAGTAGAGTATTCTTTCAATTATTTCAAGAGTATTCTTTCAATTGTTTCAAGAGTATTCTTTCAATTATTTCAAGAGTATTCTTTCAATTATTTCAAGAGTATTCTTTCAATTATTTACTTAATCAAGGAAATACTGTATACTTGGCATTTATATTTTTCTTAAACAAAATATTGGATAACTGAGTTCGATTTATATGTTGTGTTAAAAAGAGAGAGTGGGGAGGTTCTGATATTTTTATTTTCACTTCGATATACTGACCTTAGTTTAAAGAAAAGATTTCAATGATTCGTGTTGTGTTGTGTATGTTTTGTATCAAAATTTACTGCTTAAAATGCTATCTCCAAGTGTTTACAAGGGCCAAAAATAAAAAATAAAAAACACCCCCAGAATCCCCAGCTAATTTACTTGTGTACTTCATACGCATGAATGATATCTCACACATTTTACTATACTCACCTTGGCAGGTCTGAATTATTATTCATTTTTTGAGTAGTATTTCTTTCATCGTAATTTCAGTTGCTTTTTATTCATTTCCAATCTGCATTGCTTACTAATGATTATAGAATGACAGTCTGAGAGTTGTGATACAAACAATTGAAATTAAGATGAAAGAAATACTAGTCGAAACTTATGAGAACATTCAGGTTAACATTTCCCTTACACTTATAATGTAGATAAATATTTATAAGAAATAATGTATTGGTATAGTGCAGTGGTTTTTAACCCTTTACAAGGCTCGCACCCCCTTCTAGATTCCAAAATCTTCTTCACACCCCTTAATCTAAAGGCAAAAAATTAAATTTAAAAAGTAAAAAATTGACAAAGTTAATATTAAAAAGTGAAAATAACAAAAAGTTAAAAATTATCAGATGTCAAAAATAAACAAGATTAAAATACACCATGCAAAAAAAAGCATGTTGTTGTCTCCATCTCCCATAATTAAAAAAAACGGAATAAAATATATGAAAAAAATATCCGGTAAATACTTTTTCATCATGTCGCTATATTTAATTATTCATCCTTGTTATAATATTTTTATAATTCGTCCTTTAATAAATAAGTATCACAAATTTTATTAAAATCGAATAATATGCTGAAATTTTCGTCCATTTTGTTCATACCTAAACACTTGTAAGAGATTTTTATTATTGACAGAAGATTAAATTTTCATAATATATATCATTTTAACCTGATGTTCTCCTAATTTTTAAAAAATAATAATTTGGAAGTTGGCGATTCCAACACTTTCTTCCATTACAGCTATAGTACTAGTCCCCTTTTTAACAATATCAAGGGGCAAGCAAAAAGAAATTACACATGTCTGACGGCCTCCTGTCAAGAAGAATAGCAGAGTTTCGTCCCTTTGTTTATCCAGGCGTGTGTGCGCTATTTGTTCTGAGGAATTCTTTTCTTCAGCTTTCAAAAGATTTTTAATTTTCTCCGACGCTGCGTGCCAACATTGTTTCTTTACCTGATTATTTTTTCTTCTTTTTGTTTTCAATTCTAATAATTAGGGTAAGCTTGATAATTAACAGAAGAATTCGAGTGGGGGAAATCAACCTAAAGTGGATCTAAAACAAAATCTTGCTGTTTCTGTGCTTTTTTTTTTACATAATAACAAAAAACTCAGACAGCTATCGGCTAATTTTTTTAAATTGCAAATGGATTGCGATAAACTTCTTTTTTTGTTTTTAAATACAACAGACTAATTCCATTCTTTTTCAAGAGAAATATTTGAAAATTTGAAAGTTTTTATCAACATTGAAAAAGAGAATCCTGGCTCAAGGGCACATTTTTACAGCACCCAAAAATCCAGTGATGGAAATGGGTTTTGGGAACTAGGTATACAGTAGAGTAGACATTGAACATACAAAAAGCCTGGAAATTGCGAAGTAGGTATATGCCGTACCCCTGCGTACCCCCCCATTTCCATCTCTGAAAATGACTCATCTAAAATGCTAAGCACCGCCTTATATGAATGCTTAAGATCTTGAAAGTTGTCCAACATTCAAGAAAGAAGAGCAGATCATCCTGGATCCTGGATTCAATCAGTCCTTCAGCTTGCGCAATGATCATCGTTAGCAAGTGGATTTTTACAGGTTGGGGTTGCAAGCCCCATCCCCACTTTCTTTTGCTATTTTTACCCATAGCTGGGGAGAGGAGTGGATTCAACTCCTGGTTTTGAATTCAAAGTTGTCCCTCTTCTAGACTGGTTGCCAACCAAGGCTAGAGAGCCCAGTCTGTCCTGTTATTTAGCTGAGGGAGAAAAACTGGATTCATGCCTTTCCCAAGAGCATTAATGAGAAGTGAACGCAAACAGCTTCGGCCAGAATTAGAACTCGGCTTGTTGATTCCATTTTTCTTGCTGGTAACCGTTACACCACTCCGACCTCTATTATTATGCTATATTCTCTTTTACTCCACTATTCTGCTCTAAGTCTTCTCTCTCAGCCAAAGCCAGCCTTAGGGTCCCTGGTGTCCCATGCAGCAGAAAGTATTTGACTGTTGGATATTCCTAAAAAATCAGATTTTGTTTTTATTCTGTTTAATTTATTTATTTTCCCATTTTTCCATTTGTATTTGGAAAGTCCTAGACACATGACAGGCACCCCCCTAGCACTTGCTGCCCTGGGCGACTACCTGTGTTGCCGGTACTTTGAGCCAGCCCTGTTTTCAGCAAGTGCAATGCATTCCATAAATATACACAGAAAACATTGTTCTTTGTGCTATTCTAAAACTCCCAAGAAGATGCTTTGCAAGATGTAAGGGAAATACACCTGAGTGACATTCAGATATATTTTCTCCAAGGCCTTTCTTTTAGATCATCTTTTCTCTTTGTTGTTGCTGAGATCACAAGGAAGTAAGAGGGAGTGAGATCTTCATGTATCACTCACTCATGCACTCCCACTCCCACTCTCTCACACACACACTCTCTCTTTCTCTCTCTCTCTTGCTCTTTCACACACATACATCAAAAAAAAAAAATCAAACACAAAGGACACCCTACAAGGAAAAGGCAGGTCAAAAAGCTCCCTCCCTCTCCACAAAAAAAAAACTAGGCATTCTTCTCTCGATCTATCTTTCCGGATCAGTATCATATCAATTGTCTTCTCTCTCTCTCTCTCTCTCTCTCTCTCTCTCTCTCTCTCTCTCTCTCTCTCTCTCTCTCTCTCTCTCTCTCTCTCTCTCTCTCTCTCCTCTTCATACTCATTGATATGTAATATTAGAAACCATCAACCAAAACTGTCAATGTAGGTTTCTTCAGTTTTTAAGTTGGTCTGGCTGGCTGGCTACGTATGTATGTATCACTCATACAGTCTGCACCAATGGAGCTAGAGGGCTGAAAATTTAACATTTTACTACTCATTATGTCTATAAAAAAATTTTGTGTTTTCTTGAAAATACCCCCCCATAGGTTTTTTAGTGGGGGGTTCAATTTACGATGTAAGTTTATGCTAAATTGGTCCCTTAGTTTGTGTCCGGTAGTGTTCACATGCTGCCAAAAGGTGTTGGTCACTTGACGTTTTCTATTGCGTGACTAACCAGACCTGGGTTTTTTTTTTTAGATGTTTACTCTTTTCATCTTTATCGAAAGAAGGCAAAAAACAGAATTCTTCCCACTTGTCTCTTTCTTTTCATCAATGGCAATTTTGAAGGAATGTTTCTTCTCTCTCTTCATTTTCTTTTCAATAAACAGCCCCCAAAAAAGCATATTCCCTTTTCTTTCTCTCTCGCCTCTTTCTGCCCCGCCCCACCCA
>VCCN01003854.1:6333214-6343368 GCA_006491835.1 Architeuthis dux | reverse complement strand
GTGGTGGTGATTCATAATTTCTCTTGGAATGCTAATTTACACTATTTTTTACTATTTTTTAATTTTTCATTTTTTCATTATTTTACCTTTTTTTTATTTTCCTATTTTTACTTTTACTTTTTTTTCAAACCATCCTGCAGCCCCCAGGACCATGGGTTTGGGAACCACTGTTCTAGGTAAACAGCTTGCATACATATGCTGTCATGTATATAAATCCTCTGTGATACTCTCATTTTGAACTCAACTAATATATTCATTGAACCATAGACAAAATCAACTTCTATCTACTATAATCACTTGATTCATTGAAGAATCTCTCTTTGATGAGCAAGCACACATTCTTTTTCTGTGATATAAATTGGAAATTGCATCATCATAAACTCGCTTTTACTTGAGGATGAGTAGCTTGCCAAAACAGAATAAAAGTTTCAACAGAGTTTATACGGGGAAAAGAAAGTCTGATTTTGATTTTAAACCACTGAAAAGGAACCTTTGTGAAGAACCAAGTTCATTACCGTAAGATGCACAATATCCATATAGTATAACTGCTCCTGCATGGAAACCGATTAGTTGGAGCATTTAAGTAGAGATTTTGTGGCATAAAGTCCAATTAACTAGCTTTTAAGACGCTCCCCATGATGAAATATGTAATGATTTTTATATATGAACTAACTTTCATTCATTCTAATAATTACAAAATGTAGTGACTCAACAAATTCTAAAAGGGAAAAATTGATGATTAAGCATTACATTTTTCAATTAAGTTTTAGTAAGTTTCAGCTCTCAATCTGTATGCGGTGCATACAAATCGGGCTAAAAACAGCTATTATAGGTGTATTAGATACATATTTACAATAGAAATGCATTGTAAATAATTTTCTATAGAAATGCATTGCAAATGTGAGAAAAGTGATTGTCAGTAGCAATTTGTGACTGGGGGTCTCAGTGTTTATGGTTTCAAAATAAATCCTTGGTAGATGAAACTCATTACCAGTTGAAAAGAACACTAATTTATCTACCAAAAAGAAATCTTATATGTTTCCTTAAGACAGATCGGTGATTAGAGCAGGACTCTCGGCAACACAGTGACTGGTTCAAATTTTGATGCTGAATAGTTAAAGCACATTAAACATAGTACTTTGACCCATGCTTTTTCTGCTTTTTCTCTTAAAGCTAGTGTTGCATTTAAAAATGACTATACAAGTGATAAAGGTATTTGTAATGTATATCATGGCTCATCCTGTAGTGTAACGTTATCACCTTCTTGGAGGTTGGTGATCAACATTTAATGACAGTTGGTTGGTTTCATCACTCCTTGTTGTGGAGGGTGTCAGAGTGGAAAAATGTGTCCGGACTTCGGGAAGACAGAGGTTAGTCTTTGGAAAGAATTGGTCTGGAACGTAACGAAGGATCAATACGGAGATGATTTTTCTTGTAAAAGAGTATACTTCGTAATTCTACAGAAATTTTGTCGAACACAAATACTCTTATAAAATTGAGAGAGAGTGAGCATGGGTGTCGAGACAAGCTTTGGAGAGGACCGCTCAGTCCGTATCTGTGGGCCACTCTGTTTTGTCTCCACTCTGTCAGTCTTATTTATAGCGTTGTTTATAGTTTCTAAAGATAAAATTAATTCATCTTGTTCAGTCTATATATTTTGAATTTTGGCTATTTTGAATTCACCCATGCTCGTTTATTAAACAGATTTCTATTTTTAAGTATTTTCTGCCAATGTTTTGACTCCTATTACCATTTCTCCTGAGTTACCCTTTGATGTTATCAAAAGTACCACTGTTGTTTACCAAAAGTGTCAAGTTGATTGTTTTAGTGTCCATCTGTATATTTTGAACTTCCGATATTTTCTTTTTGTTTATCTATCTATTTATCTATCTATTTTCATTTATGCACCCCTTTGCTATGGTACAGTAGTATCAATAACACTTGAAGTTGATGGCTCAAATTGAGATGGCCCTGTCGGCTGGGGCCTAGAATACGCCGACTGCATCCCCTGCAGAGGGGTAAGACCCCCCCAAACAGGGGCTACCTATTTTTTCACCAAAGTCGCAAAACTCTATTAAAAAAAAAATAACGTTTCACCAAAGTCGCAAGACTTTTTGGGGGAATTTTAAACTGATTTTATCATTAGATCAAGGGTTGATATGCCGCTAAACGAATCAATCAATCAATCAAATTTGAGAAGAGGACAGTGAGACATTGGACAAGCAATTCTAATGCCATATGCACTACTGTCAATTTCATACCTGTATACTCCTGAGGTAGATATATCCATGAAAGAAATTACTGAAATTCTTTATATCAATAATGTATTGAAGTGTTGAGAGTTCTACTCACTTAGATTATCAATTTCTGTTTTCATTTATATGTGTGTGTATCTATAAATATATGGGTCACCTTTTATGAGCAGACTGTTACTACATATTTTGTAGTGAGTTTGCTCCTTACCCAGTGCTCCATAGTTGTGCCCTTGAGTCATACTAAGCTCCATAGCTTAGCTTAGTAAATACCTATCTACATACATATATAGGCAATTAATCAGCAAAGGGATAATGCTATTTTTAAAGCATTGCTAACACAATGTTTAGAATCTCTGGGTCATTTAATCAAAAATTATTGAGTGTGATTGCTCTTGGGAAAGATTATTGAGTGTGATTGCTCTTGGGAAAGGTATGAAAGTTTCTATTGATATAAACATATCCCCTTTACTGTTTGGTAGCTTGGGATTTAGGCAGTGTTTATTAATGTGCTTTTGGAATACCATAGTTTTTAATAAATGTTACTGTGATTAGACTGGTAACAAGTTATAAGCAATGCTTTGATCTTGAGCAAAAGGCTAGGAAAAGCACTGCATTATTAAAATAACATATTGAAAGGGGCAGCTCACCATGGTTATCAAGCCGATCTGTAGTGAGTTTGATCCTTACTGGGTGCCCCAAACTTGTGGCCTGGTGCCAGACTAAGCTAAGCTTAGTATATATCAACTCTGTGGCCTGCTTCATGGCTGAAATAGTTAAATAGTTAATAGTAGGAAAGCGTTCCCTACTTGAAAGACTGGTGTAAAACAATCTTGCTGCAGCAATGTCATCTCATCTAACCTTGTGCTAACCACAGTTAAGCTTCATATTGATAACATATTGAAATTAACTTTTAAATTCATAAACCGCTTGAAACAGCTTGTAATTGACCAATTGTAGTGGAACACTTCAATGAATAGCATAAAAAATAGTGGAACTGTGGGAAAATAGAAAAATTCACCAAATGGTCAAAGGGAGATCATTTTTATTCAGAAGTTATTTCTCTTGAAATTGACATTCTATTTTCTTTGTATGAATTTAAGAGTCAAAGTAAATTGATATGTTCATATTTATACCATTTTTATTAACTAGTGTCCAGATTGTGTTGACTAAATAAAATCATTAAAGAAAAGTTAATTACAGATAACTTTACTAGTATATAATTTGATTCACAGTCCACAGGGCTCTAAATTTCTAACACCAGTCATTTGTCCTGAGGTTTTATATACAGACTTATTGAATCAGTTTTATTAGATGTTAGCACATATCTTTTCTTTTTATTATCATATTTGAGTTCTGGGTTGATGAGGCTAGATTTATTTTCATCATTTCAGCAAGAAGAAAGAAAATCCTAATTTAAACCAGAACTAACCTTTAGCACCCTGTAGGCGACTTCCTTCGCTGATCAAAAAGTTTCTCCTACCACTCCAGCCAATTCCAATCGCCGAATGATAGTGTTTGAATTTCTTGGTTGGGTTGTCATGTCAATTTCATATCAATTTCTGTCATACATGAACAGACACACAAGTTAGAGGCTTTCAAAGTTACTAAGTGCAAAACAAATCTTGGCACACTTGAAAAAAAAATGCAAAGTGCTAAAGTCTAAAAGAAAACATTTGCCACCTATTTATCAGTCTTATACTTGTAAATTCCATGTTTCCAGAGTGGTATAAATCAAAATAAGATATGATCAAATTTGTTTTTGTATGCTTAGAAGGTTCGCAAAAAGCCAGAAAAGTAAGAAAAATACTCCTTATTCGTAATATTGTGGGATATTCTTATGGAAAAGAAGTAAAACATTTTTCCATATTACATGTTACACCCACAAATACTTACCCAAAGGCAGGTTTATTTTCTTGTTATGGGTTTGTGTGATTTGCTTTTTTTCTAAGGCTCTCTTGCTGACCAATAAAAACAAAATGGTGGGTGCAGCCAGAATCACATCATAAGGTTCAACATCTGTTGGTCAATTGCTGCCCAATGATATTGTTAGTACTGTTAATGAGAATATCTTTCCCTATCCCTCACTTTCTATCTAACTATTCCCACACACCATCTCTAATGCATCCACCTTCTCCCATACACAATTGCCAACCTTAGGCTTCCAAAGTCACCGGGTGCAATTTTAGTGCTGTTAATGTTATTTCTGAGTTTCTCTCGCTCTTTCTCTCCAGAGTTAAAGCCACTGCACCAATGTGCTCATAAGACCAAAGTTCTACAGCAAAAATGCTTGTAGATTTGATGTAATTATCATACTGCGGATCTTCAATGCAGCAAACTGAATTCTAGAGTCATAAAATTACCTTGAAATGTATATTTTTCATCTTTACGTAAATAATATAACTATTCATTTTGTCATAAGAAAATGGTGCGTGGAAAATGTGAATAGAACCTTATAAATGGTATCAATGGTTTTTGCTAGAAGAATTTTAATTTTTTAATAGTTTGTTTTAGTAGTTTTTTTTACTAGTCAATTTAATGGATTTTTATATAGAAACTTTCTGAAATATTTTGTTCAGAAATGGCTAATATGTTTGTTCTATTCAGTATATAAAAGGACTTGAAATCAAGGTTGGACTTTTTGTATATTAAACAAAAGATTTAGATAAATATTTTCTTCTCTCATTGAGAGAAAGACATCAAATACAAAACTTCAACCATAGGAATTTGAATATCAAAAACTAACATTATAAAGATTCAAATGAGCAGGTATCACATCTGTATTTCTGTTGTATGTTTACTTCTAAGAAAGCTGGACAGAGGTTGTCTGTCTGTTTGTTTGCTTATCTGTTTGTCCACACACTATCTCCAAAAGTTCTCAATAGGATTTCAATGACATTATGTGGAAGAATGGGCCATGGGCCAAGGAATAATTTTGGGGCAGATCCAGGAATTTTTTGATTTTGTTAACATTGGAAGATATGAAGATTTTTCAGATGTAATAGCTCAGTAATGACAAAGTTAATCAATCTAAGGAAAAGGATCAAGCGTTGCAACAAATCAAAGTTCAAAGGTATGTCTCTGATGAATAATTATTACAAGCTTTTGTCACAGCATAGTCTGGGATCTGTAATCTGATTGTTCAGTTTTTAGTAACAATGGTGTTGGCGGAGGTATATGTTCTCTGAATGCCCTTTAGTTAATTAACTTTTATATTCAATGTTGATTAGACAAAATAAAGTTAACCCCCCAAAAGGAATGATCAATGAAGTTATTTAAACCTGAGCTATGCAGGTTAACCTTGCTAGCAAATGACCTGCAGCGTACTTTTTGCTTCAATTCAAATAATTTTCTGGCTCACTATTATCAAGGGGAACAATTGTTGTTGTTCAGCAATAGGACATCATCTCATCTTATTAGTAGAGATGATCAGAGAAGAGAAGTATTCTATATGTTGATCAAAGTGTTTCTGTGTCTTTATTAGAGGCATAAAATACTTCTTGGGCTGTTTACAGGAAACTGAATGCTTCCACTAGAGCAGACAGAGGCTTTTGTACCTAGGAAGAAAGAAAGTTTTATTGATTTCTTTCTAAATTTTCAGAACTCTTTTGATTTTTGATTTATATAGTATTTTTAGAAAGGGGATTTACTGTATGTATCTATGTACAAAGCGAGAAATTTTGGATCAGAATCAAAAACGAAATTGTGGGGGTTATATTCAGTACCGGATTTACATATAGGCTGAATGGGCTGCAGCCCAGGGCCTTATAATCTAAGGGTGGGCCTGGCCTCCTGCCCCAACATATTTTTAAATTTAACATTAATTTTATTTCATTTGAAATGATAAAAAGCAAGGGCTTATATAGAGTTTTACAGTGTTCATTATGAGAAAAATAAATAATTTTTTTAAAAATAAATTACTAAAATGTACCTAAAAACGAAATTAATTTTTTTTTCAATTAGGAAATAGCATTGAGCCATTTTCACATTAAGCACCAGAAGGAGTACACTTTTGTATAATGATAATAAAGAATAAAACTAGTGACATAATTATTCTTTAAAAACAATTTTCAAATATTTCTTTGATCCCCAATAATCTTTACATGACCCCTGGAGGGTCCTGACCCCTACTTTGAAAAGCCCAGGGCCTCTAGTTGTTTTAATCCGGCACTTGTTATATTATACATAAGTGTAATATTTCAGTTTTTTTTTATTGACTTGTAACAATGAAATAGCCATAACCCTGTGTATATAGCTTCTAACATTATCATGACAATAAGACAATGCATTGGGCAGACTAAAAACTGATAGGTTCACACCTTCCATGCATAGTAAAGTGTGGATTACATTATACACAAAAATAAGATATATTCATGTTTTTTACATACAAAAACAGGGAGTCACATCATAAACAAAATTGCATTGTACATGAATAAGTATGGTAGTCATAGAGAGAAACAAACACTTGAAAAAATGAGTGGTTTAAGCAATTTATTTAAGACATGGCAGTACTTTCAAAAGAAGAAGAAATCAAGTGAAGAATCATCCTAGTTTTATCTCAAAAAGTTCTCAATGACATTTTGTGAAAGAGTGGGCCATGGGCTAAGGAATAATTGATTAAATTTGTGGGCAGATCCAGGAATTCTTTTCAATTTTCTTTTTGCGAGAAATGAATCAAGTTTCAAAGGAATGTATCTGATGAATAATCGGTTCTGGTGGTATAGGAAAAAAATTGATTATTAAACACTGAATTTTGCAGTTTTTGTTCTAAAATTTGTTTTAGCAAGTTTCAGCATTCAGTCTGTAAGCTGCTCATTAAAAATCAGGAAAATAGGAATTGTCAGTTGTCAGGAATTAATCCAAGTGTTACTGACAAAATGAGGCTGTTATATGTATTATTATCTACTTTTCACTTTACTTCTATAATTATTATATACTAAAAACACGGATATATTTCTACTACTACTATCATTATTCATTTTTGACTACTATATTCCTTCATCTTAATTGTTTAGTTGTTTTTTTTATCACAACTTAACCCAGGCTGTTGACCTACGGCATTGAGTAAACAATGTGGATTGGAAATAAAGAATAAGTTCTCTGTGGGACTTGAACTCACATCCCTTTTGGCACAGGGAAGCCTGGTAAATAAATATTTTTTTTAAAATACGAAAATCTCTTCAGTGGAAGAGTCCATCGTTTCAAATGGTGAGTAGAAGATATTTTTATCAGTGAAATTCTTACCTTTAAGTGGAAGAGTCTATGATTATGGACAGGGAACCAAGAAAATCACACTATTCATTATTAGAGTAGATTGGCCAACTGTCAAAATCAGATGCACATTCTTTTGTGAAGATGCACATCTGCACAGTTGGTATTTAATCTCATTTTAGATAAATGGTTTTAGATTTTTCTATTGATTCTGGAGCAAATATGCTTTCAGAAACAAAGGGTTGTGTGATATGATAGCATTTTGAAGGTACAGAAGAAACTATTTAATATAATCACGGATAATGTTATCAAATGGTTTTAGATAAATGGTTTTAGATTTTTCTATTGATTCTCATCTTAATATATATCTAAATAAAAGTAAATCAAGGATAAATAAACACCCCACATATGCAACTATGCATGATGACATATACAATTTTCAGTTTGAGGAACTTGAGATGTAAAATGTCTTCCCCGAAGAAAGACAAAATTGATAATAAATAATGTCCTTTATTTCCTGGCGGAGATACTTCGAGAGATGTATGTAATGTCCAGAGGGACATTTTGAGAATTTGGGTTTTTATTATTATCAGTCTGTATGTTGTGTATCGAAAATCAGGAAAAGAGGAATTGTCCGTTGTACATAAGAATTTGAAGTTGTCATCATAAATCACATTTGTTTCTATCTCATTCACTTCTATCAAGAGTGAAAAAAAATGGAGCTAGAGGGCTGAAAATTTAAACATTTACTCCTTATTTTTTTTTGTTTTTGAAAATTCCCACTGGAAATGAGTTTTTAGTGGGGGGGTTCAATTTACAATGTAAGTTTATGATAAATTGGCTCCTTAGTTTGTTCACGTTTGTTCTTTGAACATTTGGACTTCTTTAGTGATCACCACCCAACAAAGTTGAGAGAAGTAACTTAACCATTGAACACCCAATTTTCCAATTTTTTAATTGATCACCCCCAACAATACATGCTGCCAAAAGATGTTGATCACATGACAGTTTCTATTGAGTGACTAACAGACCTGTTTAATATAGTTGTTGGGGTCTGGCCTGGAAGAAAAATGTAAAAGGCTTATACATTTTCAAATCATTGTGCTTCTGGTATGAATTGGCCTGAATCCAGTCCTACATCAGCTTTATAGCTCCGTATTTCAAAGATACTGGTGCAAAATAATAGTTACTAGCATTCCATATATGCTGTGTTCAGGGTGATCAATTAAAAAGTTGTAAAAAGGGGGGAATCAATGAATAAGTTACTTTTCTTGCCTTTTGTTGGCCTGCGATCACTAAAAATTTAGCATAAACTTACATTGCATATTGAACCCCCCCTCTAAAATCCTATTTGGGGGGTAATTTTCAAAAAGCAAAAAAAACCTTTTCCCTACTCATTGAGGAGAGTGTGTGTGCAAAATTTCAAGTTTCTACTATGAACAGTTAGGGCTGAGCAAAGTCCAGATACATAAATAGATACATATAAATGTCAGAACACATGAATAATCTAAACCCAGCAATAAACCAGTGTTGTGGGTAGCGGTGATAAATATTTGCAGCTGGGATTGAAATTATTTTGCTGGTTCCTTTTTGGTTTCCCTATTTGTTTGACCATTTCACACTCAAAAACTATACACACACACTTGAAAAGTGTAAGCAGCAAACATAAGTACACAGATAGCATGCAGAATCGTGAAGATATTACTCAGCTAAACAGACACTTCAGGAAAATGCTACGTGTAACCATACAAGTACACACATATGCTAATACACAGCACTTGGAAGATGCACCCACATACACATACACCCATGCACACACACACAACTCATGCAAATTATATACATACACACATCAACTTGCAAACACAATCTCATGCAACTAAAGAACGGGTCTGCTTATTCACTCAATAGAAACCGTCATGTTACCAACATATTTTGGCAGCAAGCCATGTTGGGGATAATCAATTTAAAAAAAGGGGTGATCAATGAATAAGTTATTTCTCTCACCCTTTGTTGGATCACTAAAAAGTGTCAATTTTCGGACAGACACTTAAGATCAATTTAGCATAAACTTACATTGTAAATTGAAACCCCCCCTAGAAACCTATTTCTTTTCTAGACATAATAAGGAGTAAATGTTTTAGTTTTCAGCCATCTACCTCCATTGGTGTGGCCTGTACACGTGATACATACATAGCCAGTCAGCCAGCCGGACCAACTTGAAAACTGAAGAAACCTATTTTGACAGTTTTGGTGAAAGGTTTGGTTGATGGTTTCTAATATACTGACATACATTCCAACTCATGCAAATCATATACATACACACATCAACTTGTACACACAATCTCATGCAAATAAATACTATACAATACAAACACAAATTCAAACACATGCAAATTATATACCTGCATGCACACTAAACATACTTTCAAATAATATGCATGTACATGCACAAACTCATGCAAATAAAAAATATATACAAACATCAAGCCTGAATAGCATGCTGACATACAAACACAGAATATCAGATTGCACAGAGGAATCATATAAAAAAGCATTCAAACTTAGATAAAATACCTGCAAGGAAGAAGCTAAATATGGTAATATAAATGATTTGTTTAAGAACAACATCAGTACTCTTTAGGAACAAAGTTTTGTACATGTTTTAAAGGTGAAAAAAATTTCAGTGAT
>VCCN01003854.1:6321364-6332867 GCA_006491835.1 Architeuthis dux | reverse complement strand
TGAAGCATCTTCACCATTATTATTTTATTACTAGTTTTACACCATTGTATTATTGTTGCTTTTGAGATTAAGCATTTTCACTATTGTTATTTTATTAATGGTTTTACATCATCTTATTATTGTAGCTTTTGAGATGAAGCATCTTCACAATTATTATTTTATTACTAGATTAAGCATTTTCACTATTATTTGATAATTACAACAATTGTTTTTAAAGTATTATACCTAACAAACACTTAAGTTTGATTGCTTGATCCTAGGCAGAGTGCACAGACTATATCAATGACAAAGTGAAGTTGACAGACAATGAAATAAGTACCAGAAAACTTTGGTGGGGTCATTACTTTCCAAAACCCCAGTCACAAAATGACAACCAAAATCTTCATCAGCTATATTTTTTTATGTCTTATCTATTCAATTGTGTCTGAGTTTTTTTTAGATAATCTGTTGTTATTATTACAAAATGATACTTTCAGACATGTATCCCTGTCTTGGTTGTCTTTTATTACAATATTTTAGCCTCTGTATCCTCTGGCCTTCCTGACGTTTATTGGATATGAATCATGTCTATTGGTTTTTACCTACTGTACACAGATATGTGTTGTTTTTACAAAGTTAATAATATTTAGATGTTAAGATAATAAAGGAGCAATCACCCACAGATAATCTATACACATATATAAGAAAATATCTTAGATATCTGAATGATAGCTAATTTTAAAATAAGGTATATGGAAGATAATTCAGATTGCTTCAGTTCAAATTAACTACCCAAGTCAATATCATGAAGGATTAATAAATCATTGTTTTTAATTTCTGTTCTTCAAATATACAGTTTCATTGTAGACATATCTTCATGAACACATATATTCAAGCTTAGATAAATAGCACCCATATACTTGCATACATACATAAAACTATGTAGTTATCATATACACACAGCCATACAAAAGATAGATTGGTATTGCACATCATACTCACAAATGTTATGTATAGATGACCACATGAATAAACTAAATTAGATGACACACACACACATACATACACACAAACACACACACACTAAACTTGACAGACTGCACATATAAATAAACTGATTCATACATATAATTTAGGTAGAAATAGTACATACACATGGGCATAAAATATATAGATACATAAAATAAGACAAATAATGTACACACACACACATCTCTCTCTCTCTCCCTCTCTCTATCTCTTTCTCTCTCTCTATATATAAATATATATATATATATATATATACACAAAAGCACACACAAGGAGGTAGAGAGGAAGGTAGGAAGGTTTGTTTGATACGGTATAGGTTATATCGTAAATCCAAAAAGCACTTATCCGAAATAATAAATATCCGGAAAAGATACAGCCTCCAAATTCCAATATCAGTTGTTCAAACAAATGGAAAATAATCGACCGTGTAGCAAAGATCGTTACAAACGGCAGCAGGAGCAGCAGCAACAGCAGCAGCAGCAGTAATAGATATAATGTTATTTGTATAGAGCTTTTGTTTCTACCACTTTGTTTCCCTTTAAAGATTATTGCAATTCCTTTTTTCATGGGAAAGACGCAGTGAAACCTCTAACATTGGTTGCTCGAGAGGAAATATATAAGCAGAACTACTCAATGACATTTCATTCATCATCACTGGCTTGTGGACAATAGCATTATTATTAGAAACCGTCAAGCAAAACTGTCACCAAAACTGTCAACATAGGTTTCTATCAGTTTTCAAGTTGGTCTGCCTGGCTGTGTATGTACGTATTACACATACACACTGCACCAATGGAGCTAGAGGGCAGAAATTTTCAACATTTACTCTTTATTATATCTAGAAAAAAGGTTTTTTTTTGTTTTTATAACGCCCCCCACCCCTCAAAAAAAATAATGTAATGTAATGTAAGTTTATGCAAAATATATCCATTAGTTTGTGATTAACATTTGTTTTTTGAAAATTCAGACTTTTTTAGTGATCATCACCCAACAAAAGGTGAGAGAAGTAACTTATCCATCGATCACCCCTTTTTCCAATTTTTTAATTGATCACCCCCAACACTGCATGCTGCCAAAAGACGTTGGTCATGTGACAGTTTCTATTGAGTCACTAACCAAACCTGTTATTGTTATTAGTCAATATCTGTTTCTGATGATGCCATAGCATTACCATTATTTTTATTTTATAATCGACATATATAAAACACAATTTGCATCCACATATTTGTGTGTGTGTGTGTTACACTTTTCATTGAGCGCACAGATACTACACTGATCCTAGGCAGAAGTGTTGGGGAGCGACACCTTGATCCTAGGCCGAGAGCACAGATACTATACTCATGGGCCTCCACTGCCACTTTTCGAGGGGGTGGGCAAAAGGATATATTTCCAGGTCTGGGGGAAAAGGATATATTCAGAATATATCTTAGCAGCAACCCTGTTACCATTAAAGAATAATACAATCTTTTTATATGGGTACATTAAGTTGGAGTTACATAAAACAATTGTACAGCACCATTATCCTTTATTGACTTTGAAAGGCCTGATACAGGGGCAGGTGTGCAAATTCCCCATTCCCTCCCCAGCTTCTGCCCATGACTACACTGATCCCAGGAAGAGATCCGGGGAGCAACACTTATGCAAAGAGCACAGATACTTTGTTCCTAGGCAGAAGTGCTGATTCATACTTAAATAATCCCATCATTTTTGATGGGTATTATGCGAGTATCTTTATATTTCTTATTATTCCAATTACTGTTAATACCACAAACAAATATATAAAATAATTTGATGTGTGTGCATTCTTTCAATGAACCATTGATATAGCAGAAAGAGAGAGACGGATGAAGAAGAGACTGTGATTTGATCATACTGAGAAAGACTATCATTTATTTTTTATATCTAAACACATAAAATTGATAAACACACAGTAAAAAATAAAATCTGTTAATTTATTATCGACTGAAGTATCAAAAAACCACTAAACTTAAATGCTTACCTTAAAAATAATTGCTGTAATTATTATTAAATGTCTATCTACTTATGTAACCCATGATATCACATGTAGGATATTTTTCTGTTTTGCTTCTCTTTAATTTCAGTCTGTTATCTTTTGTTATACTAACTTTTATTATATGGCATATTAGAAACCATCAAATAAAACTGCCACCAAAACTGTCAAAATAGGTTTCTTCAGTTTTCAAGTTGGTCTGGTTGACTATGTATCTATCATGCATACAGGTCACATCAATGGAGCTAAAGGGATGAAAATTTCAATATTTATTCTTTATTATGTCTAGTGAATTCCCCCGGATAGGTTTTTAGTGGGGGTTCAATTTACAATGCTATTTATGCTAAATTGTGTGTGCCCACTTGTTTTTTGAAAATTTGAAAAAAGGTGAGAGAAGTAACTTATTCATTCATCGACCCTTTTTTAATTGATCACCCCCAACATGGTATGCTGCCAAAAGATGTTGGTAATATGATGGTTTCAATTGAGTGACTAAGCAGACCAGTTCTCTTTTTGTTTTGTCAATTCTGAACAGATTGGCTCTTTTGGCTTGAACGAGGGCAAATATTTTCATCTTGAAATCTCAAAATACCTTTTATATAATTCTTCAGAGTGGCATTATTTGGTGGCCAATATTGACTGCAATGCAACATCAACTCTCTTCTGAGATGCTACACTTAATATTCATACCAAATTTAGCTGTACCATTACGACCGCTATTTCTGTCATCTTCTAAAGTTTTATTTGTTTTAATCTTTATGGTTATTATTCCATCTAATTCACAATTATGCTTCATTATAATCATAATTATATAAATGACAGTATTATTTTTCACTGCTGATATCCTAATTATTATCAGGATATCAATCATAGATGATGATGACATCATAATTATGTACAATATACGCGTATGAGTTTAATTATGGTAAGTAGTTTGTGCTCAAGAAAATGTACCTAATGATATATATTAAATGCAATTTACACCTAATTTATTTTCATGAAAAACAAAATATAGATTTAAGAGTTAAGCAGGAAAATATTCATCTGTGCAGGTAAATACAAACTCAGATTCTAATTCAGAATCTCATTTAATGCCCTTGTGTCTTACTACTATTTAACATTAACACTATTTAACATGCAAATAATAATATAATTGAATCTATCATCATCATTACTATTATAGTTACAGCCGAATCACATTGAACACACTGGTTCTCATACAATCTCTGAGGTTAATCAACATTGAGCCTGGTCAGTACCTAGATGGGTGACCGTCTGGGAATAACAGGTGCTGTAAGCAGAGCCTCCTGTGGGAATTCTGTTAATCCTACTAAGGAGGAGACCAATTTCTACACTATGCTCAATAACGCAAGCCAAAGGCCTCCTCCCCTGAAACCTCTGACTGGCCTGGATGTGAGCGACAAGAAATGAATGAATTACTATTATTATTTATATTTCATCATGTATTTGCATGTTCACATCAGATGTCTGGTGGTTATCACTGTTGACGGAGTGCAGCAAATCTCTTCAAGTCTCCAGCACTTTATTCAACATCCTTGCAGATCACAGCATTGCTATGGTCTGGATAGTCTTAATTCTATCTTGAATTTTTAATTCATCCAATCTTGATTCTAAAGGTTTTAGCATGGTTTTCCAAGTGCACCGACCACTGCTGATTTAATTTCATATTTCACAAATGAAAATATTTTTAGGTATGATGGTCATAGGCATTGGCATATGGAAGCTCTTTGGTTATGAGGAGGCAGAGAGCGTGATTTGCCCCAAAATTTACACAGTTTTGCCTGAATTACACTGATTTGCCCAAAGTTTTATACTGTTTTACCCGAATTTGGCTCATATATGTCTATGAAATAATTCAATTCTCTTCTATATGATTAGTTTACTTTTTAATAATTTTTGACAACATAAATAAAACATAACCTTCATTGAACCCATAAAATATTTTATATTAATCCCCACACCCACAATACTGGTTCATTGCTGAGTTTAGGTTATTCATGTGTTCTGACATTTATATGTATCCATGTATCTGGACTTCACCCAGCCCTAACCGTTCTTAGTTGGGAAAAACTTTTTCTTTTTTTAAAAAAAATTCCCCCCATAATAGGTTTTTAGCGGAGGGTTCAATATGTAAGTTTATGATAAATTGGTCACCCGCTTGTTTTTTTGAAAATTCAGACCTTTGTTAGCGATCACAGCCCAATGAAGGCAAGAGAACTAACTTATTCATTGATCATCCCTTTTTCCAACTTTTTAATTGATCACCCCCAACACAGCATATATGGGTGGCAGTGATTCACAATTTCCCTTGGAATGCTAGTTTTTTATGTCTGAGAAAAAATCATTTAATAACGAGAGAAGAAATGCCAAGGAAAATGACTTTTTGGACCATTTACACATCATTTTTAAAACACCAACAGCATTCCACAAAATCACAAAAAAGTAATATGGGTTAGATCACATGAGTGTGTAGCTAATGGCAGTTCTGTTAAAGATCTATTTTGATACCCTTCATCCATGTTTCAAAGTTCTTGTAGGGTCTAAGGACTTGTATGTGCTCTATTTTGAACTCATATATTTGTAAATGATAAAACTGAAAAATTCTATACAGTCATGTATTTTTACATAAAACAAAAGCTAAACTAAACAGTATTTTTTTTTTGCTATTGTGTATGATAAGGTATTTAAAAATAATTTTCTTCTCGTATCACTCATGTTTTGTTTAAGGGGAAATAGCACTAATTAAATTCATCAATACCTTTTTTTTGTATGTTTTGTAAACTTTGGTTAGAAAAGCTTGTCTGTTTAGCAATCTAAAATGATTTTCCTTTAAGGAACGAAGATCAGTTTCTCAAGTCTTCTAAACACGGTGTAAAGTAAACCCCTTCTCAGGTTATAATTCTTCCTTTTTCTTCTTAAAACTCTACTATTACAGATTTTTTCAAGGGTGGGTGAATGTTGCTTGTTTCACTTAATATTTGATACCTCTTAAATTTTTGTTTTCATCGTTGGTTTAGACATGAGGAAGTGGAACTGCTATATTTCAATACAATCAATTTAAAAATTGCATTAAAGAAAACGGAGATGGTGGAAAACCCTATCTTTCCTGTTTAAGCAGGATAAAGTTTCAAATAACTGTTAGTGTTGAGCAGTGAACATGATCCCCGTTTCTTTTCTTTCTTTATCATCCTTTTGTAAGATTTTTTTAGAAATTTTTTCTTTGAATATTTATCTTTTTCTAATTATTTATACTTTTTAAAAAAAAACATGCTTTATTTATTTATTTAGCTATAGGTTTTGTCTTGAGGAGAAAAAGGCACTGGAAGAATAAAAAAAAATATGCTGTAGGGAATATATAGGATTTTTTTATGTTGACTTTTTCTAAAGAAAAAATAACCCAACACACATATTACCAAGTTCCTTTCTAACAAAAGGGTTTTAAGCCTGTCAATATCATCTTTTCATCTTCAGCAGACAGGGAATTACTTTCGAAACAATAACCGATGAGGTCAGCTTGGTTAAAACAGATCAAAAGTACCAGCTTGTCATGGTTCAATGTTTTGTTATTTGTCGTGCAGATTTTTTTCTTTCTCCTCCCTTGACATTTGTCTTAAATCTTTCCCGCTTGTGCAGAAAAGTCTGCAAAAATGCGATTTAGAATATGTTCAACATGCATCTGTGATTTTGTTCTATTCATTTGCATTCATGAATGAATGACAATGATAAAAAAAAAGTTCCTAACCAAGGAGAACAACTATGACAACGATGAAAGAAGAGCCCAAACATGTGAAGTTTCTTATAAAAGAGAGTTTTACGTTTAAATAGACTAAGCCGGAGATATTGGGGTTTTAATCCTTCTTTATCCTATGTTTCTTCTTCCAGGAATATTTTTGTTATTATAAAATCTAGAAAAAGCAGTGGCTCACAAAATTTTATACAGAAATGATTGTTAATACGTTACAATTTTATGTACAAAACGAAAAACATAAAAAAAAGGAAAGGGAAAAATAGAAGCCTATTGTTTGCTTTTATTTCAGCTTAGTTGTTATATATCAAGATTTCCGGTTCATATGAATATGGTACACTTTGTTTGGATTTACTATATACTTTTTGTGTACTTACATTTTGGAAGAAATATAAATGTTAAGCCATTCCTTCCGACAATAGAATATTATTTTTCTTTCTCACTTTGTCTAGGTAGTACAGCTTATCTGTGTCAGCTAAGCTTATCTTAGTTCCATTCATTGAGAATGTGAACATTATTGTCATCAATGAATTCTTTTTGATGTTTATAGATTAATAATCAACCCCCTTTATTTTCCTCTTCCTCTTTCTAACTTTTACAATATTTACTGTTAGCTTAGTATGGCACAAGGCCACTAGTACAGAGCACTTGGTGAGGATCAAACTCACTATAGTAATAGTCTGCAAGACTAGCTTGCTAACCATTGCTCCATGGTGATACAGCCCCATTTATAATTTTTATCTGACTCTTAACAAATCTACCATAAAAAATATCTGTGTGACCGGTTCTAGGTAAATTTCCCCATGGTAAATTCCCCTGCAGAAAATTTCCCCATGCAAATTTGACCAAAAGTAAATTTTACCAAAGGTAAATTCCACCACAGTAAATTCCCCCTATATAATTTTACATAAAATAAAGAATAATATAAAATATTAACTTTGGAGGGGGACAAAATATTTCGTTAAAATTATATAATTGAAAATTTTGTATTCTAATCTGAATTTGGTTTTTATAGCCACTACCAATTGATTAAATAATTCTTGTTAATTTATTATTAAATCTCATGTCAAAATCAGCAATCCATCTCGAAAATTCATTTTCTTAGATATTCAAAGGAATGAATTCCTAAGCGACCACCAAATCTTTCAATATTGTTTGTATACCTTTGTAGGGGGGATTTACTGTGGTGAAATTTACCTTGGATAAAATTTGCATAGGAGGATTTTTCATGGGGAATTTACCAGTCACCGTGTGACCCAAACCAAACTTGTCAGAAAGAGATTGATACAAAATGCTTAAGAAAGATTTCTTTATGTTAGAAACTTATAAAAGTTTCTCATTTAAAAAAAATACTGTTTTATGATTTTAAAAAGCAATAAATTTGTAAATTTTAACTGTACTGACCAGGGCTGGATTAAGACGACAATGGGCCCTACACCACCCATAATTTTGGGGCCCACCATATTAAAATTATATGAGATCTGAACAGTAGGTTTGTATTGAAACATAAACATATTAATTTTCGGGCAAATCAGTGTAATTTGGTCAAAACCGTAGAAAAGTTCCTATACACCCATGGTCACAGAGCAATTGAAACATTTACAAATGTCGACTCGACTACTGGATTATTTCTCAAGTATTTCAACAAGACCTTCAAATGGGTCATAGATTCTGAGAAACACATCCTCGTAGTCTGGCTCCAAGTCATTGGTATATTTCTCACCAAGTTAGACACATCAACTTTCAGCTGTGAAGCATCATTCTCCTTTAAAGACTTGATGAATGCTAAATCATGAGATAATTTGTGATAAACATACTGACATGAATTAAACTTGCTAGCAATTTCCGTAGAGAAACTAACATTACGATAATGTATATATATCACACATTTTTAAGAAAATTGAGACTTACTATTTAATAAATTCAAATTTCTAATTTTGAATAAATAAGGAATTGTTGAAGTAACACAGACATTTTTTTAAGTGTAATGGACGAGAAAAACAAAGAAATATATTTTAAATTTCAAAAGTTCATAATTAGACAATGTGGAAAATGTAAGTAATATGCAATAACTTATAAAGATAGTATTAACAGATATTTACAAACATTAAAATAAGGCGTCCCATAGTATGTACTAAAAAATGGGGTATTTTAACTATAAATAATATTTTTATTCATATACAAAATGTATTAAGTAATTATTTTACTTATGATTGATCTTTTTCCTATGGTAATAGTGATAAAGTTCTATATTGCTATTTATTTGTGGGTCCCCTCAATGTCTTGTGTATCGCGTATAGGCTAATCCAGCCCTGGTACTGACAGTTTTTCCCAATTGTGACAACATTATTTTGGTGCATTTGAAAACAAGTTGACTCAGTTGCAACAAAGGAAAATAATTATGCCATGATTTAAATTGAGTAATATGCAATATTTGTTTTTCATTTTGAATTGTTCAGCATATTTTGCTATTGCCAGGAAATAGCAGGGAGATCTTGCACTGCAGAGGATAAGCAAAGGCAGTTTATGATTGCAGACTGTCACACAGACCGAGATGATTGCTGGACAGAAGGTGACTCGGGACATAGTCAAGATGTATCTGGTAAGTTTAATTGTTTTATATTTATTTTTTATATATATTTTATTTTTATTTTTTATATATCTATATTTTGTGCATTGAAAATCAGGAAAAAATTATTGCCAGTGGTCAAGCATAACAGACAGAATATAGCTTTTATATCTATATCTTAGCCAGATCAATTTAAATTCTTTTGCTATTAAAAGCTGGAGCCTCTTTTGTTGTTTCTTTTGCTATTTTCTTTCTAGTAAAGCTGGATTTTGTTACTTGATGATAAATTCAGGAAGGATTTAAATTCCTAATGTTTGGACATTTCATATGTGGGGGAGAAGTACAGCTGAGTTGTGTACACCATTCCTGAGTCATCTGATTTGAATTCTCATGAGTAGTGAGTTAAGCATTATGTCATCTAAGTTGGCTGGCTGACCTTTTCATGGTTTATCTGTCAGGCTCAAATTTCTGATTTCTAACTGGCTGCACTTTGCAAAGGAGCCTTTTCTGGGCATATCACCAAACTTATATGAATACAATAATACAATGTTTGAACTCAGAGAGCCAAAAGTGAGTAAAATGGACATTTTTGCTTTATTTTGTGACTAGGCATTTTTTCAAAAAAATAAAAACACAGAAGGTTTTTAAAAAATCTAAAGATCATCCAAATTTAGCCCAAAAATTAGGTATAGGAAATACATGTAAACAAATAGAATTATATATATAATTTAAAAAAATAATGTATATTTTGGCAGCAATTTTTCTTTCAAGCAAGTTTCATTAAACACAACGGATAGCTTTTGTCGATTCAATTGTTTTATTAATTTTTCTTGTTTGCGAATAAGTTATTTTTTCACTGAGTTACAAGAATGAAGGAACTGTCCAAAGTTCATACTATAGTTCTTCAAGCAGTTTTGACCGTTTCCTAAAAATGACCGATGACGGTCGAAAGCGCTTGAAGAACTATAATACAAACTTTGGACAGTTCCTTCATTTTTGTAACCCAGTGAAAAAAAAACTTATTTGCAAACAAGAAAAATTATTAAAAAAGTTGAATTGACAAAAACTATCAGTCCCCAAAAAGGTCATTAAGATAGAGGGAGAGGATCTAGAAAAGATTGATGAATACATCTACCTAGGATATGTAATAAAGTTAGAGAAAGACCATGACAGCAAAATAAAACAACGCATAATGATAGGTTGGAAAGCATTCAGCATGAATAGAGACATTTTGAAGAGCACCTTGCCAATGTGCTTAAAACATAAAGTATACAACGGTTGCATAATACCAGCCATGACTTACAGATGTGAAACATGGAAATTAACAAAACAAACTGAAAACAAACTTAGAATCGCATGGAAAGAGCAATGCTAGGGATAACTCTAAGATAGAAAAAGATCAACATAGATCAGAGGGAGGACTAGAGTGAAGGATATTATACAAATAATTAAGCAGCAAAAATGGAGAGGGGCTGGTCACCTAGCAAGGAGAGATGACAATAGATGGGGCAAAAGACTAACCGATTGATGCCCATTGGACAATAAACACGGTAGGAAAAGACCAGACACAAAATGGAGGGATGAGATAGAAAGGTTTGCCAGTAAGACTTGGCAGAGGTTAGCACAATCGAGGTCGTGATGGAAGGATATGGGAAAGGCCTTTGTCCAGCAGTGGACTTATGATGGTTGATGATATCCTAATTCTGTCAGTAACATCTGTGTTAATTCCTGACAATTGATAATCCCAATTTTTCTGATTTTCAATAGGTGTTAGGGTGAGTAATTCTTTTTCAAGGTCATTCCTCTAACTTTTAGATAGTATTTTGTATAGGTATAAATATATACATATGAATATATATATGTATATGCAAATGTTTCTCTTCTTTTGAGATAAATCATTTTTTGCTTTACTTTACTTTATTACAGTATTATAATTGCCTCCCAGGCTAGAGAACCCAGTCTGCCCTGCTATTTTACCCATAGCTAGGGAGAGAGAGGTTCATGCATTTTGCAAGGGCATTAGTGCAAATAGAATGCAGACAGCCAATTTCACTTAATAAATATATTTAATATTTTTTACTTGAACAAATAAATGTAAATAATATTTAACAAAATGCTAAAAATTAATAAATGCTGGCAAAAAGATAGA
>VCCN01003854.1:6285183-6296119 GCA_006491835.1 Architeuthis dux | reverse complement strand
TGGATGTAAGGGAATCCGACAGAATGGTAGATGTAATTAGACCATATGGAAATGAAAGGTAAAGGCATTGGTATACAAGGTCTGTTGGGAAGGTATCCAGCCATTAATTATTAATGAAAAAATAGCCAACCTAAAGCAATGGTATCTCTCTTCAAAGTACTCCCCTTAGGAACTCACACCCTTATCTCAGCATCCCTTTTACTTTTCAAAACAGCCTGCAAGTCCTCTTTCAGGATTGTCATCAGCTGCCTCGTCACATTCTCCTTAGTCTTGTTTGTGGTCTGAAATCTCCCTTTCAACAGCAATTTTAGCTTTGGGAAGAGCTCAAAATCACAGCGAGCTAAGTCTAGACTGTAGTGGGGCTGACAAACCTGGCTGATGTGATGTTTTGCCAAAGAACCATGCAGGAGACATTTAAGAATCAACTTGCTTGATCATTGTGAATGTGACAGTCACACAGCGCACAAGCTCATGCAACGGCATCTCATTGCTAACTGAGTAACCCCACCAAAGAGTATATGCTCACGCATGCGCAGTAAGGTCCTCTCTGATTGTTTGTCAGGTTACATCAAAGCCACATAACCAGTTCTTGACATATTCAAAATGGATGGATACTTTCTGGACAGTCATTTTATTTATTCATTAAGCTTAGCATAGCATGGCACAAGACCACAAGCATGGGTCACCCATTGAGTATTCAATTCACTTCACAGTTATAATGGTCTGCTAGACTAACTGGTTAACCATTATCCAACATTAAGGCACCCCTTTTACCATTAGTATATTTGCTTATATAGGTGGGAGTTCTTGAGTTCATGCCTCTTTTAATGGCATCTGCAAAAAATAATGATCAATTACAAAATTGAAAAAGTTTTACTACCTATCTTTAACATATTTGGATATTTTGAACTTCCAACTTAATTAGATATTTTTAACTAAAACTGTGCTGACTTAGAAATAGATATCTACACATGACACACACAAATACCAAATATAAATCTAAAGCTATACA
Source organism: Architeuthis dux (assembly GCA_006491835.1). Classification (NCBI taxonomy): domain Eukaryota; kingdom Metazoa; phylum Mollusca; class Cephalopoda; order Oegopsida; family Architeuthidae; genus Architeuthis; species Architeuthis dux. Next base: position 6,295,107 of record VCCN01003854.1, on the reverse strand, counting down.
TATACTATATTAGGCAACATAAGCTGGCAAACTCATGAATTTATTCATAAGTACACATTCAGAATTTTAAGCATAAAAAGGCATGGTTTTTTGTGTATAAATACAGCTAGATACTTTTAAAGAAATACAAAAGTACACTGTGAATTATAAATAAATACAGATTTTGAAGCATTCTAAAACATACATACATGAGATGATGAACTCAGAGACCTCTGTGCACACATTCACACAGACATGCCCTTCATACAAATACATACGCACACATATATGCACATATCATATATATATATATATATGAAAATCAGAGAATGGATAATTTTATATCCGACAGAATATGATAATTATAAAGACATTTTTAATTGAGAACCTATATTTGCTCGGCACTGGTGCGAGCTATTGCGAAACGAGCAGCCTAAATTGTGTAAATAAATAAAGAAACAAGTGTTGTGCAGGGATTGAACCCGCATACACCCCGGAAGCAGCCTTATATGCAGTCTCAGCTCTACCTCTAAACTAACAATAACTCTCATATGCTTTGATCCCGGCACAATGCTTGTTTCTTTATTTATTTACATGATTTAGGCCGCTTATTGTGCAATCACTCACACACGTGTCTAGCAAATATAGGTTCTCAATTAAAATTGTCTTTATGATTATCATATATATATATATAGAGATAGATAGATATATAGAGATAGATAGATATATAGAGATAGGTATATATAGATAGATAGATAGATAGATAGATACATACATACATACATACATAAGGTGGAACATTATACCGAACAAAATTAAGTTATTAACTGTGTCAGGCTGCAAACTTATTGATCCACCCTCATATATCATCATCATCATCATCATCAGCCATTATAAGTCCACTGCTGGACAAAGGCCTTTCTGATCTCCTTCCATGACGATTCCGATTGTGCTGACCTCTGCCATGTCTTACCTGCAAAGCTTTCTATCTCATCTCTCCATCTTGTGTCTGGTATTTTCCTACTGTGTTTACTGTCCCATGGGCACCAGTTGCATAGCCTTTTGCTCCATCTGTTGTCATTTCTTCTTGCTAAGTGTCCAGCCTATCTCCATGTTGTTTGCTTAATTATTTGTATAATATCCTTCACTCTAGTCCTCCCTCTGATCCATGTTGATCTTTTTCTATCTCTGTAAAATGTATAGCCCATAGTCCATTCTGCCACAAAATTTCATAGAAATTCATAGAGAACTTTAGAAGATATTGTGTGGCCAGACATGAACTTTTGGCAATATTATGTAGTGCATATATATCTACGACATAGGATACACCCCAAAATTTAATCAGTTCTTCTATAGCCTATTGTCCACTCTTTCACAAGATCTGATTGAAATGTATTGATAACTTTTGGAGATATCTTGCAGACAAACATGAAATGTTGGCGATATTATGTGGTGTGTACATGTAACTATGACATAGGGGATGTAAATGTACATGGATTCACTCAAAGATTTTATCAGTTTTCTTGTAACCTATTGTTCACCCCTCCACAGAATTTCATTGAAATTCATTGAGAACTATTGGAGATATCGTGTGGGCAGTCATGAGCTTATACATAAATGCTACAAATTCTGAAAGGTCAGTGTGTATTATACACAAGATGTTTTTTTCCAGGATTTCATAGACCATAATTAGAGGTGCGTATTATACACAAATAATTATGGAAGTTACATATTTGGCACTACTTAAGAAAATGAATCCACCTCTAAAAAAATAGATAAAAGATTTTTCCAAGTAATTTATTGTGCTTTCAATTCATAAGACCTTGTTTCCTCAGGAAATTTGTCAGTTTTTAAAAAAGTTAATTTTTTTAGTTTTTGTAACTATAATTTAGTTATCATGTATAATACCTTGACTTAAATTAAATGAATTAAACAGAAACATTTCACTAGTCAATGAACAAAACTTTTATATCAGCATACTAACTCATCAACCGTTTTTCTTTCATCTGTCGCATGTTAAAACCTTCTAATAATAGTAAGGGCTTAACAAAATATAGATTTAATATATGCTGTCATTTTTTACGGCACGGTTAAAAAAGAAATTCGTTTTTACTCAATGCATTATTGTTTTAAAATTTGTTAAAAAATAACAGATTTTCGCTAAAAAACAGTAACATGCAAATAGGTGAAGTAATTCAGGTACTGGTTCTGCAAACTTCTGAAACTTTAGTAACCGGTTCGCACCAACCAGTGCAAATCCCTTAAATCTCACCACTGCATTTACTCCTTATTATGTCTAGAAAAAAACGGTCTTTTTGTTTTTTGAAAATTCCCCCTCTAAATACTTTTTTAGAGGGGAATCAGTTTTCAATGCAAGTTTATCCAAAATTGATCCCTTAGTTTGTGTCCTGCTAGTTATTTGAAAATTCAGACTTTTTTTAGTGATCACTGCCTAACAAAATGTGAAAAAAGTAACTTATTCATTGATCACCCACCCCCTTTTCATGCTGCTAAAAGACATTGGTCATGTAACGGTCTCTACTGAGTGACTAACCAGAGCTGTTTTGTAATTCTTCTGATGCTTCTGACATCATGGAGACGTCATCCCGAATGGTTTGAATATTCTCCATCTATGTTTATTCCCCAGTCAGTTTTCCAAAAGACGCCTTAAGTCTTGCTGTAAATAGTTTAGGTGATATTATACCCCTTGTCTCACTCTTTTCTCTATCTTAATCTTGTTTGTATCTTTATATAGTTTAATTATTGCAGTGCCATTTTTGTATATGTTCTGAATGACTTGTATGTATATCCGCACACATTATCAAAGATAATTTAACAATGTGGAAATGAAAGATTGAGAAAAGCAGGTTACATCTCAAACATATTTATTATCATAAAGATAAGCCTTGATGCATTTCGCCGAATTTCATTCAGCGTCTTCAGAAGCTCTTTTGCAGTGCATAAAACTCACATGTGTATGGTTGAAAACTCACAGTGTATGGGTTTATTTGTTTACAATGCCACCCACTTGAAGGCTCATAAAGATAGGTATGGCTGTCTGGAGACTTACATCCACAACACTAAATAGTTTCCTGAAACCCCATGTTGGGCACATAGATAACAAGAATATAACCCACATTTAACCAACACTTAGGAATCACCCCCCCCCCCTACAACCAACTTTTTTTTTCCCCCAGCTCAGTATGCACAAACATATGAATAATCGGACTGCACACATATGAGTTTTCTGCACTGCAAAAGAGCTTCTGAAGACGCTGAATGAAACTTATCTTTATGATAATAAATATGTTTAAGACGTAACATGCTTTTCTCAATCTTTCATTTTCACATTGTCAAATTACCTCTACCAATCTGTCGGATTATCTTGCATCCACATAACAAACATATGTATATATATATACACTTACATACACCCACACATGCATGCATACCTACATACATACATGCATAAATATATGCGTACACACATGCACACAATTATCCATATACAGTTTGGGTTTTATTCAAAGATACATGTACCCAGAGACACATACATACACAGATTCTGACTTAAGCAATTGATATAAAGTTTAATTGCTCATTTCAAAATGAACTTGATAGAACACTCAAAATATGTATGTTCTTTAAAATGACATATACATATCTTTATGACGAAAGAAATCTGCATACACGTTCTATCATAAGATACACAATTTTCTTTAAAATGACACATACATGTCTTTATGATGAAAGAAATCTGCATACACTTACATATGCACAGAGTAATAGTTCTATCAAAAGATACACAATTTTCTTAAAAATGACACATACATGCCTTTATGAAGAAAGTAATCTGGATACACTTACATATGTACAGTCATAGTTTTATCAAAAGATACACAATTTGACACACACATGCAAATACATACAGACACAAAGTTGCACAGAAATCAAAATGCAGATATGTCCTTTCTAAAAAAGAAAAAAAAAAGTCAGGAAACAACCAAAACGATAAACATTCTTTGTAAACCGAAAGCTGAATTGCAATTTAATGCGTCGTTATTTTAGTAATGGCTGCGTGCCCTGAGCATTAAAATCTCAAGTGGTAAAAACCGAAATGGAAGAGAAGCGCAATACAAAGCAGAAAAGCTATTAATTGCCAACAACCATTTTTAAGTATGGTGCATACCAAATGTGACATGAAAAATTTAAGATTTTTCGCTGAACAAAATTCACCAACGCTATCTTCCCACACTGGTATCTCTAGAAGAAGAAAGTGAGTGTCTGCAGGTGAATAGATGTGCAGTTGTAATTTTCTGAAAGAGTCAGATGGTTGCCTAGGTAACAATAAACTAATTGACTGGACCTTGCTTATTGCTTGTCTATAATTAGGATATGGCTTTATTTTTATTTTGTTTTCTGACAGAATAAGATGCTTTGGTAGTCTAATTAGCTCATAACTGCTTTCGTTTTTGCCATAGTTGGCTTGGATTCAAGTGTAGGTGGCAGCTGTCTAAATATTAAGCATTATTTTGGAGCTGACACTGTGTCTTGTGTCTTTTCTCTTAAAGAGCATTAATTTGTTTACTAGAGTTACAGAAAGCCAAGTTTGAGTAAACAGCACAGATCGAAATAAAGAATAAGCTATAGGTGAGACTTGAACTCAATTCTCTTTTTCCTGGGTATGGGCCTGCTCTAATCAACTGAGCTACGAGAGCTTTCATGCTAAATTGGTCCCTTAGTTTGTGTCCAGCAGCATTCATGCTTGTTTTTTGATAATTCAGATTTTTTTTAGTGATCACTGCCCAACAAAAGGCAAGAGAAGTAACTTATTCATTGATCACTCCCTTTTCCAATTTTTTAATTGATCACCCCAACATGGTATGCTGTCAAAAGATGTTGAGTGACTAATGAGAGCTGTTTGTCAATATTTTCTATTATTCTGACTTGAAGCCAGAATTGGTTCCTTAGTTTGTTCTCATATAAAAAGAATGTATTAGTATTCACTGCTAACATAGTTTCCACTGAGATATATTCTAAGTATACCATTTTGCCTTGCCCCACCCCCTGGAAAGGTGGCAATGGACACCCATGCGCTGAGCTTTAATATATTTTTTTTTATTTATGATCCTGCTCTAATTTTCAGGGTTGCAGCAAAATAACAAGCTAAAATGGGTATGACTATACAATACTATCCTAGAGTTGCCAAATATGATTAATATGAGATGCCGAATATATATACAGCAATACCATGAATAGTGTGGTTTTGATTATTGCAGGTTTTGATGTAGTATAGTGCCTGCTGTACTGTATAAATTAATGTATATAAATCAGCTGGAAAAAAAAACCACTTGAAATTATAACAAGACCTTGAACATTGCAGTTTTGAACAGTATGGAACATTTTGGAATGAATTAATTGCACTATTCAACTGTCGGGTCACAAAGAGTGACCATTTATACCTTGGGCAAGACTTTGTACATTGAATGCATATATAGTTAAAGTATTCAGAATATACAAAGAATATCTGCAACACTCCAGATGTATAAACATCTTTTGCCTGTAAATCTCAATCTAGCTGAAGCTGCAAAACATTTAAAAGCATGATTTTGGCCATGGTTTTGAAAACAGTGTGCTTTTTGCAACTGATTGGTACTTATAGGATCCACCTACCAGCACTTGGAATAGAACCTCAGAACTTTTAAAATGAGTCCACAGCTCTAACCATTAATCAACACCTACAAACATCAATCATGATGGTCAATTTCAATAAATGAATTTGAAAGGATTTTTAATCATGTTCAGATGAGCTACATTCCCTAGGCACTCCCGTATGGGAATTTTCAGTCAAAACTTAGTCTGCTAGAAAAGCACATTCATACTTTTTGGATATTTCAAGGACGCACCACAAGTTCCATGCAAATAGCTTCTTCCCAAGAACAGCTGCTATGTGGAATAAACTCCCTTCTCAATATTTTCCGGATGAGTACAATCTCAATCTTTTTAAATCTAGGGTGAACAAGTGCCTTACCTAATGTTAGTCATTTTTAATTCTCTTATTGCTCTTAGTGACTCCTTCATTTTTAGCATTTCTAACTCTTATAATTCCAACACCAATAAGCCATTGTAACAATTTCTGTTATCGCTTAGCTTATTCCTTTAAACATGTCATGTTTTAGTGTTTCCAACTTTTACAATTTAAAATCAATAAGCTATTTTAACATGTTTTTACTGGTCTTAATTTTGTGGCATGAATAACTCCCTTTTTATTAACCCTTTGATGTGAGAAGTGGCCTAAAGGCCTTGCTTAGGGTGACCAAAAGTAAAAAAAAAAAGTTGATGCCTGGGTGTACTATTGTATAAGCATAAATAAAACTGGAGGTGAGGAGTGACGGTTTCTGGCTCAGAAAAGAGAATTGGTGGACCAAGTTCGTATTTTGGTCATGACTGTTTATGTTTACTTTGTACTAATACCAATGGGAAATGCATAAATCCACTCCTCCCTTCAGCTATGGGTAAAGAGCAGGGCAGTTGGAATCTTTTAGTCCTGTAAGGTAGTCAGTCTCAGAGATGGTTATTCCAAGAGAAATAAACCTACAGCTGGTCCAAAACCTGGATAAAGGGGGAGGGTTGGGCAGGGGGCTAGCAACTCTACCCCGTAAAAATCTGCTTGCTATTGAAGCCGCAGCAGAGTGGTTGCGACATTATCCTCTATAAGGAGTCTACACCAGTTGTGGCACTAGGTCCGACTATGCCCCCCTACAAATTGTTAAATTTGCGCCCCTCACAAAAGTAAAAGAGGTTTAAATGGTAGGTCTGATTGCACCCCCAGAGCCCTGGTGCCCCCTCCCCCCCAGTTGCAGAGTCTGAAAAATTTCTACTATGAACGGTTGGGGCTGGGCGAAGTATGGATACATAGATAGATACATGTAAGAAATGGCAAGTGTTTTGTCAGCTCCAGCACCTAAAATGTTAACATTGGTGACCACATTTTTCCTGATTTTCAATGCACAACATACAGATAGATACTGAAATTTGCTAAAGTAGGTAAAAGATTGCAAAATTCAGTCTTTAATCATCAAATTCTTTTCTATATTACCAGAAATATTTAGTTTGTTAGTGCAGAACATGACTAAAGCTAAACAGGTGAGAAGTGGAGTAGCAGTAAAGTCAGTGGTTAGCAATAAAGAATCTCTGCCAATCTTACCAACAAACTTTTCTATCTCATCCCTCCATCTAGTGTTTGGTCTTTTCCTAATGTGTTTACTGTCCCATGGGCACCAGTCTATTAGTCTTTTGCTCCATCTATTGTTATACAGGGTTCATATATACAGTCAGCACTAAAATACAACTGGTATTATTGTTTCACTGTTTCACCTTCTGCCAGAATTTGCTATTTCACTATATAAGAGTGAATGAAAGTTTTGCTGTACAGAGGAAGCTGTTTATTATAATCAGGGATAATGTTATCTAATGATTATTGTTATTGAAATCAGTTGGTCCCAAACACTTTATCTAAAATGAATTAAACGTTATTATGAATTTAATAAAAACTATTAGAACATTTTTTATAATGTTAAGTGATTTATAATGATTAATTTATTAATATGAATGTAAATAATAATGAATTTATAAGAATGAATGTAAATTTATAAGAATGAATGTAAATTGCTCCAATTTTTAGATCCTTTGCTTAATGTTATCAGCCGGTTATTGTTATCTAAAATACCTAGTCCCAAAGTGATCACAATAATCTGCTTCTTCTGTATTTATTTAATAAATCCTATCCATGATGCTACAGGTCTCATAAACAGCTAGTTAATAGAAAAACAAGTTATAAATTATTTAAAAAAATACTTTGGTGGTATTATTGTATTGAAATTGCTTTTTTTCACCCTTATATGCACTCAAGAAAGCATAATATTTTTACCACCAAATTTTATAATTCCATTTACCCGTATACAGGATTTTTCAAAAATACATTGATTTTTACGTTGCGGGGAATGTTATTTATAACATCAATAATATCCAATTTGTATACGTAATTTCTGTAAGATTTTGATTTCTAGTAAGATAATTTGACAGTCAGATTTTAAAAAATTTCCCTTTTGGGTAAAGTAAGCATATTGGACTGGCGACTACATGGTCCATGGTTTAATCTTTGATGCTAAGAAGGAGACAAGAATTATCAATCTCATCCAATCTAGTAGAAGGAAAGATTTGACTTCAAAATAGGTGAAGCACTATAATAGAGGAAATAAGTTTATGCCCAGCTATGTTCATTTTTCTTGTTTTTTGAAAATTCAGACCTTTTAGTGATCCAATAAAAGGTGAGAGAAGTAACTTATTTATTGATCACCCTTTTTTCCAATTTTCTAATTGATCACCCCCAACATATCATGCTGCCAAGAAACATTGGTCAAGTGACAGTTTCTATTGAGTGACTAGCCAGACCTGTATTTATATGAACTGAATATTATGAATATACATAGACTTATTGGGACTATCTTGGTTGTTTATCTGTTCATAATGTTTCCTCCATTGTACCCTATGGCCTTCTTCAGGTGTTCGTTGCAATCGAAAACAATGTCAGAATCTCAAGTGGAGACCCTCCTTTGATCCGCAGGGGTATAGTGTTCTCATCCCCCTCTCAGTGTCTTGGGGGATACTCGACCATCTTGTTTTCAATACCTCTTTTGTAAATACTTTGATACCTCGGACACAGACGGTGACATGAAAACAGTCTACTCCTGTGGATCAAATGAGGGTCTTAAGATTCCAACCTCATTTTCGATTGTGACAGGCACCTGAAGAAGATCGTAAGGTACAAGGGCCGAAACTTTGTGAGCATATAAAACAACCAAGATGAGGACAATAGTCTGAATAAATCTATGTATAATGATAATTTCTCATCTAAAAAATTCAGACTGAGTATTAAGGATTCTACAAATACTAAACTGCTTGTACAAAGGAACATTTCCTCTTAATATGTGAGTTATAAAACTTCTCACCTTATCAAATAGTGCATAGAGAATCACATACTTCATGAACTCCAGTCCAATGTTTCAAACTCTGCATTAATATTTGAAGCAGGTCATAAATATTTATACTATGTAGATATTGAAGAGTTTAAGAAAGTACTTAATTATATGAATTTGTGGAAATGAGCATCACTAACCCAGAATTTAGAGGAGCAGAATCTTCAAACTGAGTTTCAGTTTTTACTGAAGCTGCTTACATTCACTTAACACGAATGCCCTTAGGAAAGGCATGAATCCCCCCACGAGTAAATAGCAGGGCAATTAAATCCCTTTAGCCCTGTAAGACAGTCCAACTAAGTGAACGTTACTCTGACAGAAAAACAAACAAGGAGTGGAGCCCCTAAAGCAGGCTGGTGGTAAACCTTTTTTTTCTGGCAACTCTTGCAACTGAGAGAATGGGATTGTCCCTGTGAAACAACCCTCCTACTTTAAAAACATTCACACATAAGTTGCTGTGCAAATCTCTGCATAACCACAGACGTCATTAGAACAATGGTCAATCGACAACAAACCCAGCATTTTGGATGGAAAATCTAATCTCTCAGATATTAGCTTGCATAATGATAACTGCCAAGACAAAGTGACCCTTTTAATAAATTACTGATATTTCTATCACTTGCTATGGCTTCCATCAAATAAAAGGTTAGGTGCTTGATCCTTACATCAAAGAAACAGCTGTGGATATAAACAACACAATTTTATTCAGTATTGCAAATTTTTAAAACTGTACACCTAGGCACTAATTATTAATTTTTGCTAGCATAATACCTGTAAAAATGACTGCATTATTTGTATGGATAGGCACTTTTTCCTAGGATCAGAGTATCTGTGTGCTCATTGAGAAGTGTTACACACACAATACATATATATATATGTCGTATAAACGACGAAACAGCGCTGTCTG
>VCCN01003854.1:6229540-6239643 GCA_006491835.1 Architeuthis dux | reverse complement strand
GGGGGCGCTTTATTTTAAAGTATATAATCCAAACGAGAGGTATGGGTAGATGTCATAATTAGGAAGAGAGAGATCAGAAACTTTACAAACATTTTTATTTGTACACTTGTGGTAACCATCAGTGAAGCGACAGGTCATAGATTAGTAATGATAAACACTGGTCAGTTTATACTTATATAATTCCACCATTCTTTCTTTTTATCAAAACCAGGAGCCCTACAATGGCTTTAAACATCGCTGATCCCATACCATTGGACACTGCAAATTTAAAAAGTACAACACTGACCGCTGAAGAAGGAAGAGCTTTGGTTTGAAGTCAGTTTTCCTTCTCCTAGGTGAGTTATGGTATACCTGAAATCACAATTTTAGCAAAAGACTTTATGGTCTCCACTCAAACTCTCCCAAAGTGGAGAATCACTTTGTGAAGTGGTTAAAAGTTTTTATGTAAGTGTTTTTGCTACTTAAAATAAGATTGATATTGATAGATTTTTTAAAACATTTCCACTATCCTATTAGTTTCATATAGAATTTGGTATTTTCTCATTTAATCTTTTTTTCTGGGTTTCTATAGAAAAAAAATAACTTCTGTTAAACATCACAAATATGCATAATTCTTATAAATTAATTAAAAGTTAGATAAGAAATAATCTTATGGTGAAATGCAAAGAGAAAAAGGTTAGTGAAGAGTGTTTTAAAACAAAAATGGATGTTTTTGATCAACCAAATGCTTTCCTTATAAATTTAATGAAAAAATAAATAAGTGTCGAAATAATAATTAAGCAGATTTAGTAAGAAAATATTTTTAAACAATGGGATTGTCAAAATTGATTTTAGTTTTTTTTATATATTAGCTTTATATCTAAAATTTAATAAAATGTAAACCAGATATTATCATGAAAAATGTAATTTTATAATTGATATTTTTTTTGAGAAAAATGGAAATATGTGGACAGCAGGGAGAAAAAAGTATTATGAAGATACAATAGAATAATGAATTACCGCATTTAATGGCATAAAAGCCCAACCTTATTTCAGCAGGGAATATTAAGAAAAAGCACATTTCTCTAAATCCTTATCATTTATCACCCAGTTTTTTTCTAACACCACCTCAAGTTTTTGCTTATGTGGGGCTGGACAATAAAGGTTTTACCTTTTTTGTAGAAAAACTTTTTAAAAATATAGTATATATTTAATAGCAAAGTGAATATTACATACTTTTTTCCCTATCTTTCAAATATTAATCTTAGAATGTGTTTCTCCTTTCAGATTCCTCACCTATTTCATTCAATGAATGATTTTTCATTTGAACGGCTCATGATAAAACTCCATCAAAAATGTTTGTAGCAGCAACAGCGTGTGTGCTTGTGTCCGTCCTACACATGTGCAAGAGTGTGGAACTCACCTACTATGTGGAAGAAGGGAAGGCCCCAGGAACTTACCTAGGTGACATTGTTGCCGACACACATTTACAGGATAGTATCCAGTTTCATGACCTTAGCCAGCTTAGCTTTAACCAGCTTAGCCAAGGCATCTCAGGTAGCGACCAATTCTTCCGAGTTGCCAAGAAGACAGGCAAGTTATACACAACCCAGACTCTTGATGCAGAGGCTCTCTGCAAACACAGCACTGACTGTTTCCAAATAATCAAAGTCGCTGTGCGCCGTGAAGAAAATTTTATGAAGATAATAAAAATCAAAGTGATTATTCAGGATGTCAATGACCACCAGCCTCTGTTCCCAGAGCAGAAGGTCGACATTCAGTTTGAGGAAGATGATCGGAAAGGAGCAAGAAGGTCAATTCCTAATGCCATAGATGACGATGTTGGTGTTATAAACTCTCAGATTACCTATCAGCTGAAGAAGAACATGAACGAACCATTTTCACTGTCTGAATTACAGAGCGTTGACGGCACTTCAGATTTAAGTATTACACTGGATGACACACTCGACAGGGAATTGAAGGACTCATACATCGTTCAAGTAACAGCTAGGGATGGAGGCTCTCCACCAAAGGAAAGTGTTTTAGATGTGCACATATCAGTCACAGATGTCAATGATAACTCTCCAGTCTTCTCTCAAAATGTCTACAACGTCTCTATCATGTATGAACATGACAGGGGCACACCTGTTGCCATTTTGTCAGCAAGGGATACGGACTCAGGCAAGAATGGCAATGTTACATATCATTTCAGCTCAAAGACATCAGAAATTGCAAGAGACCATTTTCGGATTAATGAAATCACAGGAGAGATCTTCAGGCAAAAAGCATTTAAACTTGGACAAATCTTAACGTATAAACTTTATGTGAAAGCCACAGATGAGGGCAACCCCCCTCTGAGTTCAGTTGCAATTGTGCTTATCAATATGATTAACCAGCAGAATAATGCCCCCCAAATTCATGTGAACTTCTTTTCAGCCTCAACAGATAGTTCAGCAGTTATTTCAGAACACGTTGAAGTAGGCAGTTTCATTGCCTACGTGATGGTCACTGACCTAGACTTTGGACAGAATGGTGAAGTCAGCTGTGACCTTCACCATGATAAATTCCAACTCCAGAGCCTGGGCCCAAAAGAATATAAAATAACCGTGATAAACCCTGTGGACAGGGAAGCAGCTGACCACCATGAAATAACCATAAGCTGTCAGGATAGGGGATCTCCGCCCCTACGGAGTGAGAGCAAGTTTTCCATTAAAGTGATGGATGTCAATGATGTACGGCCACAATTTTCCAAGGATGTATTTAAGTTCCGGATCAATGAGAATGAAAATTCACAGTTTCCTGTAGGAACAATCAATGCTACAGACCCTGACCTTGGTCCCGGAGGTCAGTTAACCTATTCACTGCTGACCAACAGTAAACACTTCCTACCCTTCCAGATTACAAACGATGGACTGATATCAACTGTGATGTCTTTGGATCACGAATTCAAAGACATTTACACATTCCAGGTTTTTGTGAAAGACAATGGAACTCCTTCATTAAATAACACTGTTAATGTAACAGTTTATGTAAAAGATGAAAATGACAATGCTCCCTATTTTACATATCCCAGTGTAAACCCCTTCACCCTAGATTTCCTCTATTACCCACATCACACGAAGAATATTACAGTCCTGAAGGCCTCTGATATTGACAGTCAAGAGAACGCATTTCTCCGATATGAAATAATCGGAGGTAATGAGAAGCAGTTGTTTACAGTCAATCATTATACTGGTTTGTTGTCTTTCACTCGTGAAGTAACCCATGAAGATGCTGGTTCATATGACCTGCAGTTTGTTGTCAAGGACAGTGGCACGCCAGTCTTGTCCACTAATGTGAACATGATTTTAAAATTGACTGTGAGCAACAAGACATCAGAAATGCTGAATTCTGAACTGACAAAGTCAGATGACACTATTCATCTCTTTCTGATGATTGTCATTGTGGTAGTGGCTGTATCAGTGTCAGTATCTGTTACTGCTGGCCTCTCAATATGTATTATTCGTTGTAAAGACCGGAGGAATGCATCACATACTGATGGAGTGAATCCCCCTTGCAAATGTGTTTCGGAGCATGGACATTACATGTGTTCTTCTCAACAGCCAAGTTATTGGCCTGATGACGCTGTTGCCCAATCTACAGAGCCAGAATCCTCACAAAGTCTCACAAGGAGATCCCGAAGAGGACCACACCAAGGTGGAGAGTTGGGGAATGGACAGAAAACTGCCGATAGCGTTTATCAGGTACGTTGCCATTCTTCTGTTCTCAGTCTCTCTCTATATATAAAAGTCAGTATCTATTGCTCTGTGATGCACAAAACATGACATGCTATGTTTTTGTTAATATTAAGAGGGTAAAATATGCCTGCAAAGAATGCTATAATTAAATATTGTCATAGGTAGGTACCTAGGTACCAAAGACATTACAAATTGTAACAATGATTACAGACATTTTTATAAAAATTTTAAAGCTTTTTTATCAATTTTGTTATCGGTCGGTTATTGTTATCTAAAAGACTCTGTCCCAAATTGATCACAATAAGCAGCTTACTCTGTATTGCTTAATCTACAAATGGTTTCATTTTTCAAATAGGTAAAAAAATGTAACTATTTCAAAACTTTAATTTACAGGAAAAATAATTTATTTTACATACCTCTTCTCTTTAACTGATATGAATTGACTTTCTATTCATACTTGTTGTGGTTATTAGTAAGTTCTTTTGTATCAGAGGGAGATATACAAATAGCTTCAGTAATTAAACTTCCCAATTCTTTGTTTGTATCATTAGACAGTGTAAATTATCCAGTTTGTATTAGGTTGTTTGGTAAATAATGACCGTTTTTGATGTTAATGTTTTTTATTGAGTGCATGTGGAGTGGAACCCTTTTAATATTGTCACAATGCCAACACCCAGTATCTGTGACATTTCTCTGACAGTTTGGCGTGGGTTTTGTTCAACAACATCTTCAGTTGTTCATTTTCAATTGCAGATGGACGTCCTCTGCCCTTTTGATCTTCAAGACTAAAATCTCCACTACAAAACTTATGAAACCAACACCACACTGTACGATCAGAGATGATTCCATCACCCCATGCTAGGTTAATATTGGAAGCTGTTTGAGATGCATTGTGACCAAGTTTATACTCGTGCAAAAAGATTATGTGCAACTCTTCTTTTTTCATCTTCGGGTTTAAGGGTCTACACCGTCTACAGATAAGTCTGAACATAAATGGTAAATATTAGTGAAAAAAGCACATTTCAATCATTAAAACTAGCTGTATATATTGGTATAATATGCTATAGTAATGTTGTAGGACATGACTAAAAGTTGGTATCTAGAATCGGACATTATTTTCTGAACAACCTAATGAACAATTCATAGATTAATTTAGAAATAATTTAATTTAGAAAAATTAATCATTTATCAATCACAAAATAATCCTTTAAAAATTCCAATTTGCCTTCAACACCAAAGAGTTTTGCATACCATATATGCCAGTATATAAGCCAGGATTTTAATTAAAAAAAAAACAATGCAAATATTACATTGCATCCAATGTGCTGGTATTATGAATAGGAGTCTGTTTACCAAAGCTTGATATGGACAGATCTTGGATGAGTTGCATTGGGCTGTAGTCCTCCAAATACTCTTGTAAAGCATTCATCTTATAGCCTGGCATACATGGTAGCTCTACTTTCAACTGATATATTGATTGATATATATATATTGATTTAACAGTTTTAACTTTATTATGAAAGATATAATTCATTATTGATTCATTAATTTTGTGCTGATTCATGGTTGTTTCCATATATATATATACATTTTTCTTTTTCATAATATACTTAATCATTGAAGATTTCTGGTGCAGCCATCTTACTACCATTATTAGTCAGGTGTTTATATGAATCATGATTTTCATGGCAAATTTTGTGAATATAATTGTTTAATTTCCAAATTTATTTAATCATTATAGCTAGACTCCATTCTGTGATTATCTTTTACTTCTAAAGTGAGGTAATATTAATAGAAAATAAAATAAGTACCTATATTTTTTTACTGTATCTAAAACTGTATTTAACACTACCAAGTCATTTTGTATAATTTTATGCTAAGTTGTATTGGAATATATTGCATATAGACTGATTTATCTGTTTAATTTTTTGATCTTACAGTTTATTTAAATACAGAATTTTTTTTAAATTGACATATACTTATATCAGTGAATTGACAATAAGAGAATTTTTTAAAAATTGACATATATCTATACCACTAAATTGACAATAACAGATTTTTTTTAAAAAAGACATACACTTATATTACTGAATTGACAATAACATAACTTTAAAAAAATTGACATACACCTATACCACTGAATTGACAATAACAACATTTTTTTAAAAATTGACATACACCTATATCACTAAATTGACAATAATAGAATCTTTTAGTAAGATGGTTATCTAGGTTGTCTTGCTGACCAATTTCCTGCTGTAGTGAGTTCAGTCTTTATTGAATTGACAATAACAAAATTATTTTTAAATTGACATATACTTATATCACAAAATTGACAATAACAGAATTTTCTTAAAATTGACATACACTTATATCATTGAATTGACAATAACAGAACTTTAAAAAAATTGACTTATACCTATATCACGGAATTGACAATAAAATAACTTTTTAGTAAGATGGTTGTCTTGCTGACCAATTCCCTACTGTAATGAGTTCAGTCCTCACTGAGTACCCACTACTCTGGCCCAATGCTAGTCTAAGCAATGCCTAGTATATAATTAGGGCCAGGTCAGTAAGTTAGATAGTTATGCATTTTTCTATTGCCAGTGATTAGTGTTTCAGCCCAAGCAAAAGCAAAGGATTTTGAATACTGATTTTCAAAATTGCCAAGTCCTCCCTATTCAAAAGACTGACACATAATCTTCTTGTCCCAATTCCCATCCATTTAGATTTGTACTATACTAAACTGGGTTTGTCGCCTCTAAGTTTAATTCACATATCGCACAGATCGAGTAAGTAGTATTGGGATATATGGAGTCCAAGCAGGGACAGCTGAAACTGTAGCCAGCATAAGGGCACTACTTACTTACTTAAAAGGTATATTTTCATCAAATACTAAAATGGTCTTTAATAAGCGAATGTACTAAAAAATAAATATGTAATTTCTATCTGAATTTCCATCACCTGATTATCCTACAGGATAATGGCCTAGTGGATATAAGCATTGGTTAAGTGCATGCAGTTTGCCTGGCGGTCATGAGTTCAATCCCTGGGTCAGGGAATAAAATTCATGTAATCTGGTTTAGTGGCATCATAAGGGCGAATTAACTAGGAAGAATGAACCAAAATGAGGTATCATCTAGCATGGACAGCTGAATGAGAACAATCTACCACAGTGGATTGAATAAAGAGTTTGGTTCAAAATTCCCAGAAGGTTATCAGTAACTGTGACAGGCATCTGAAGAAGACTGGAAGATACAACAGCTGAAATGTGACTATAACAAGCAAGATGAGGAAACCAGTTTGAATAAATTAGTGTAAAATTAAAATATATTTTGCTTTTGTGGATTAGAGAATGAATTTATTCTGTTATGATAGTAAATTTTAAAGGATTTCAAAGCATGAGTATCATTCTGAATTTGGGAAGTTGTTCAACAGTCAAAATATTAAATTAAAAAATATGCCTAGTGCCAACGAAAAATTTAGACAAATTAATTTTCTCCATCATTAATTAATCACAAGACATTGGATGATTAATTGAAATGTATTTCTAAAGCTTTTTAACATTTATGAATTTAAACAAATTTTGCCATCTTATAAACATTATTAATGATGCTGGAAATCAAAAATATTTCTTCGTACTGATTTTAAGCACAAGCAAAAAGAAACAATTAGACACCTTTTCATATATAGACAATATAAGACCTATGTCCATCCACACCTTGAGTACTGTGCACAGGCCTGGTCACTGTACTTGGAGAAAGATAAAAATCTTTTAGAAAAAGTCCAGAGACGAGCAATTAAGTTAGTACCGGAATTAAAAAATATGAGTTATAAGGATAGGATAAAGGTGTTAGGGTTAACATTGTTAGAAAATAGGAGGGATTGGGGAGACTTAATAGAAATGTTTAAGATTATGCACGGTTTAGAAGTAGTAAACCCTGATGTATTTTTTACTAGAGGGGGGTACAAGAGACACACATATATGGTAGAAGCAAATAGAAGTAGATTGAATATCAGAAAATTATTTTTTAGTAATAAAGTGGTGGGACTTTGGAATAGATTACCAGAATATGTACTGCTATCAATAGATGTAAATGATTTTAAGAAGAATTATGATTTGTATTACACCACCACAAATGATTAAGGCCCTAGACATTGTGTAAATATGATTGTTATGATGTGTGCTTGTATATACAAATTGTATACTTTTTTTTTCACACTAAAATAAAATGTTCACTGTTAGTAACAACTTGGAAAAGAGAAACAACAGATTTCAAAATTTGGTTCTATCTACCAAGGTTACTTTCATCATGATTTCAAAGAATGTCAAGAAACTGATTTTCCCTGTGCTCTGGTCCATTTCTGGTCATCTTGACCATAACTGGTTCTTATCACTGAAACATAACAATGTTAACAAGAAATAGAAAACACAAGTATTAGGTTTGTTACACATTAAATGTCTTTGTTTTACATCATAGAGAATAATGCTAAAAATGGAAAATTTACTAAAATAATTGCATTTTTTTCAGATTCAATGTAAATAGAGAAATAATTCTTTATTATTGGAGGTATTTGAGCTCATAACAGCAATGGTGTCTACCCAAGAAGTTAGACAATTTTCGAGTATGATTTCAAATTAGGACATAATGCAGCATCAACAAAGCATTTGGAGTGAACACTACTATAATGCAAACTGTTCAGCATTGGTTCAATAGGTTTAGGTCTGGAAATATGAATACCAATAACTGACTGCATGGGAGGCCCAAGTCTGTTTTTAATTATGAAGAATTATCGACAGAAGTGGCCAAAATCCATAAACAACAGTTCCAGCAATTTCTGGAGACTTTAGGACTTCAACAGTGACCATATCACATCATTTCAAGTCTTAGAGCATCCTTTATATTCACCTGACATTTCTCCTATAGATTATCATCTTTTTTAGCATTTTAAACTTAATATTCATAATACAAAATTCAATAATATAGAAGCCATAATCTGTGCTCTTACTAAATTTGTGACCACTAAACCTAAAATCTTTTATAGAGGTAGCATATTATAATTAGAGGATTGTTGGAAAAAGTTTATTGCTTCAAATGGGTCATATTTTCATTTAATATTTACTATTTGTTGTTGTTTATATCATCCTTCATCTAACTATTTAAAAAATGACATTTCATATGCAAAAACCTAATACTTTAGAGGCAGTCCCATGCTTCAATAATTAATTGTCCAGAAAATGGTTGCAAAATTGTTATGGAGGCCAGTTTTGCAAAATCTTTAAATGATTTCCAACCATGGCAAAGGATAGAGCTAGAAGAATTGGTTGAATAAGGTTTGCTTCTATCATAACACATTTTGTTGTGCTCTCTTTTCTGGTTTAAATTTCTAGAATGAAGTAATATACAATGGCAGATAGTTTAGTACTAAGTTCCAAGTAAGAGAATCTTAAATTTAGCCTACTACTATTAGACAGACTGTCTAGAATGTAAAACTATGTTTATATTCAAAAGATACAAATTTAAAAAGCTTTGCTCCAGGTGTAAATTATTTCAAGTAAAATGCAAGAATTACAGCAATTAACATAATTCATTTGATCTTAAGTATATAAGCACATCAAGCCTAATGATCAAAAAAGTATTTATTTTACACAACACATATTTATTTTTCAACATAATCTCCTTCCTTGTCAATGCACTTAATTCAGTGATTAATATCACATAGATCAAGTGAAAATTTGATTTTCCTTGGTTTTACACATCTATTATTCTCCAATAAATGTCACCCTGTGTGCTGTTTTAAAACAGTGACAATCAATTATGAGTCAAAATCCACTGAACCTATGATAACAATAAGCAAGCAGTCAGATCTTGTGTCAACTAAGATTCTTTTTTTATAACATCTTGCTCAATGAACTGATGAAATTTTTTTTTTAATATCATTAAAGAAGCAAGCAAAGACACATTCCAGAGTACAAATGAATTTTTGCACTTGGCAGATAAAACATAACTTTGCTCTATTTTCCAAAGTGCACAGGGAAAAAAAGTGAGAAAATATGAGAATATAAAAAAATCACTCTGGAGAGCTGGAAGCATGCAACATAGAAACAAACAAAAGAACCTTAAAATTTATGTCTTTACTTACACAATGCTGAGGAAAACATATTGATTTTGTGTCAGAGTGCAAATTTCTACGATCACTTGAAAAAAAAATTTTTATTGAATTTTTTTTATTAAAAACAAAAAGCTAAAAATCTTTCAAATTCAGTGAAAATTTGCACGTAGAGTAAAAAACAAAAAATAGAAGGGAAGAAGCAATGAAAAATTTTGCTAATAATATTTGACAAATATAAAGAAAAATCAAGCCAGTATCCTCAGTCATATT
>VCCN01003854.1:6212497-6223244 GCA_006491835.1 Architeuthis dux | reverse complement strand
CTTTTGGCAGCATGCAGTGTTGGGGGAGATCAATTAAAAAAAGAAAGTTACTTCTCTTGCCTTTTGTGGGGCGGTGATCATTAAAAAAGTCTGAATTTTCAAAAATACAAGCTAAATGTTGCTGGACACAAACTAAGGGACCAATTTAGCATAAACTTACATCGCAAATTGAATCCTCCACTAAAAACCTATTTGGTAGGGGGGTTTTCAAAAAACAAAAAAACATTTCTTCTAGACATAATGAGTAAATGTTCAGCTCTGTAGCTCCATTTGTGCAGCCTTTACACATGATACATAGCCAGCCGGCCAAACCAACTTAAAAACTGAAGAAACCTATGTTGACAGTTCTGATGATAGTTTTGGTTGACGGTTTCTAAAAGACTATCATAGTGATTTACTGCTGTATCAAGTGATCATCTACATTATTGTTTTAAATATCTTTATGTCGACATCTATAGATTCTGACAGATAATCTTTATTCTTTTTTTCTCTTCTCCTTCAGTTTTACAAAAATGCTCATTTTTTGTGCTTTGCTTTGTCAATACTGGATTTGATCTCCATTGTTGTATCTTCTGTTTTTCTAGAATCCATATTTTGAGGCAGTTGTTTCTGCTCGTTCAGCACGTGGCTATACTTTTCCATCATTCTAAAAAAGGATATTTTTTAAAACACTGTTGGTTTTTTTCCTTAGATTAGCTTTAAAAAAGCATTTAAGCTTTTGATTGCTCCACAGTTATTTCTGATTTCGCTAAATAAAAACAATCACTGAAGTTTAGCTCAATATCAAGAAATATTTTCTGAACATACTTTTAAAAAACTCATTTTTGTATTAAAGCGTAAAGTATACAATGAATGCATAATACCAGCTATGACTTATGGATGCGAAACATGGAAATTAACAAAACAAACTGAGAAGCAACGTAGAATCGCACAGAGATCCATAGAAAGAGCTATGCTAGGGATAACTCTAAGAGATAGAAAAAGATCAAAATGGATCAGAGGGATGACTAGAGTGAACGATATTATACAAATAATTCAGCGACAAAAATGGAGATGGGCTGGACACTTAACAAGAGAAAATAACAGATGGAGCAAAAGCTTAAACGATTGGTGCCCGTGGGACAGTAAATGCAGTATGAAAAGACAAGACACAAGATGGAGGGATGAGATAGAAAGGTTTGCCGGTAAGACATGGTTGTCATGGAGGGAGATAGGGAAGGCCTTTGTCCAGCAGTAGACATAATAGCTTGTGATGAATTTTTACTTTTAATAGACATCAAGTATAAGTCATAGAAACCTTTCCAGAGTTCGCTAATAGAATTCATAGATTTTTAAAAAATTCATTGGAGAGAAATTATAAATGGCTCCTGTCAAAGTTGACAATAGGTGTAACAGCTTTTCACTGTTGCTGCTGCTTGGGTGGCAAGGTAGTTATGGGAGATCGTTTTGCCCAAGTGCTCACTCAACTACTCTCTTTTCCAACCATTGTGGCATGTCAGAGACAAGACATTTTTGTTAATATATCTGGAGATAGGACAAAGCACAAGAATGTGGATTTATACCTTTCCTAAGGGTATTAATATGAATATAAGCAGCTTCAGTTAAAATTCAAACTTAGTTTGCCAATTCTGTTTTCCATGTTGATAAACATTACACATTGACCAAATTGCTGATTTTTTAAAAATTACCAAGTCTAAAAGATTGTGCTGGTAATTTTGTCTAATTGTATATATTGTATCACCTACATATCACTTGGTCACATCTTGAAAACTAATAAAAGAAATTTTATCAAAATTTGTATTTACCACTAAGTTTATTTTATGAAATATTGGCATTATTGCAAATTGATACTAGAAAGCATTTAGAGAGTGCAAAGCTCTGGCAACACCATTGTCACTAAGAACTGAATGAAAATCAGTTCATATATAGCTACGATGCATAGGGAGGTAACTGTAAAAAGAAATCCCTGGATCTGCCCCAAAATTTAATCAATTCCTCCTTAGCCCATGGCTCACCCTTTAACAAAATATCATTGAAATTCATTCAGAACATTTGGAGATATTGTGTTGACAAACATGAGTTGAATGCATAAATGTATAAAAGAAATTTAATTTCTCAATTGGCAAAAATATTCCTGGACTTGCCCCCAAATATGTCATTGAAATTCATTGAGAACATTTGGAGTTATTGAGGGGACATACGGACAGACACAAGTGAATACATATACCTCTTCCAACTTCCACATAATAAAGAAATGCATGCTAAGTATTTGTTGGCTGTCTTCTCTTTGGAGTTGGGACAAACAGTTACATTTACTGTTACAGACAACATTCTCAGATATTGTGATAGTATCACCTTTGTCCATTCTCATGTCAGCTACTTTCGACCTTTCACAGACCAGTGTCGGATTTAGACAGCACTGCTAGGTCATCAGCCTAATTCTAATAATGCCATCCCTGGCCATTTTAACTTCCTATTCCCAGTCATCTGCTAAGTTTCTTTCCCATTGATTCTATCACTTGCTATCACAGCATTAATCTGGAATCATAGTAACACTGCTATCTGCTGTCCCTTCTAGATGTTATGTTTGTTTCCATGCCTATTCATTATCAGAGGCAGAACTGAGGGATGAGATGGGGCGTGGAGACTATTTGAAAGCACCCCACTGGTCCCCAAAAGCTTTATAAATAGTAGTTCACCTACTACATTTCTACTGATATTATACAATAACAAGAATACATTTGTACATACATGAATTACATGAATAATAATTCAGCCTTTGGGGTTGTTTTTAACCAATTAAGTGATAGTGCATGTCTATTTATTGAAAATTTTCCTTTGTCATCAAACCTTGCTAAATGTTGGTGGGACTACACCTCTGTTCATTATCTGCCATTTTAGGTCAGCTATCAAGTGTCCATCTTTTTCACTCTCTCTATCATTTTGGCTCATTCTTTTTACACCTTACAATACTGAAAACTTACATATCCTCTCCTGTAGAAAATAGAAAAGTTTTTCTAATATGAAAGTTTCAGTCTCAAACCTTATTTATTAAAAACTGTCAACATAGGTTTTTTTCACACCACATTTTATTAAATTTGACTAGTTTTTACCTTCATCTTAATTTTAGTTGGTTTTTTTCTATGGCAACAAATTAATAAGTTGTATAAAACAACTACATGTGCAGTTATTATACATTGCATGTTACATGTGCAGTTATTATGTATTATACAAGTATAAGACTGACTGCAACAGAGGGGCCTGTTTTTCATCTTGTAACATTCAATTCATATTCCCAACCAAAACTAGTGACTATGGAAAATCAAGAAAAACTAAGTTCGAAATGAGTTTACTCTCTCCAAAGTTAATAAACCCTTAGAAAAATTACTTTGGGCTTAAATCACAACTGCTTTGGGCTTAAATCACAACTACTCATGGCCGTTAGTAAACAGTGTGGATCAGAAATAAAGAATATGCTTTCAGATTTATTTCTGATCCGCACTGTTTGCTAATTGTTGCGATGGAAAGCAACTGAAATTAAGACGAAAGAAATATTAGTCAAAAATTAATAATGACTTGCATTCCAAGGGAAATTATGAATCACCACCACTGTGTTGGGGATGATCAATTAAAAAGTGATGTGATCACTAAAAATGTCTGAATTTTCAAGAAACAAGCAGGCACAAACTAGTGACCAATTTAGCATAAGCTTACATTGAAAATTGAACCGCCACTAAAACCCTATTTTGGAGGTGAATTTTCAAAAAACAAAAAAAAAACATTTTCCCTACTCATTGAGGGGAGTGTGTGTGCAAAATTTCAAGTTTCTACTGTGAGCAGTTAGGGCTCTGCGAAGTCCGGATACATAGATAGATAGATAGATAGATAGATAGATAGATAGATAGATACATATAAATGTGTGAACACATGAATAACCTAAACCTTTGGTAGCAGTGATTAATTGACAATGCTTCATCTAATAAAAATTACTAATAATAATATTACTACTAATACTATTAGTGTATATAAACAAAACAATAGTATTAAATATGGCAGTGCCAAACAATTGGGAGAAAATAAGGAATAAGTGTATATGATTAGATTTGATCTTCTACTAATTGTAAAGCTTTCAGGCTCAAGCACTTAGAGAAGTTAGGTAAGATAGGCTTCCTAAAGAAAAATGAATGAGAGTTTCTGTCTTGCTAAGAGCTTAATCATTATTTCTGAGCTTCACTGTTTACTAATGGCCGTAGAATGATTGTTTGAGTAGTAATAACTGAAATCAAGATGAACAAAATACTACTCAGGGAGTAATATTGTAAACCTCTTGACCTGCGTTTCTATATCTTACCATTGAGACAAACCTGAAATTGTTTGACTGTTCAGTGAAGAGAAAATTATCTTTGGTCTAAGTTACTAAAAGTTGCAGATTTGAATTACATTCACTGATTAGATGATTAGAAATGTTTTGACTGAAGTAAAGGAATATTTCTTAGCTCTCATTATCTTGACTGGCAGTGCGGAAAATAGCTTTAGACAAATCTATTAAATGGCTTGAACAATTCACTTTGATTAAATAACCTTCCTTGCTTTGTAGTTATTTGGCACTCTGCAATTGAAAAGGTCAGTATTTAAAGTAAATTCTTCAATTGGCTCTTGTCCATTATGGTGGCTATCTTCATGAATACAATACTGTTTGTTTAAGTTATGCTCAGAATACTAAAAAATGTATTGTTAAAAAAATGATCAGTCGCCAAAGATCTATTTTACGAGGTCTGTCTGGGAAATATCCAGCCATTTAATACTTGTATCAATGAAAAATAAAGTCCCTTCAAAAGTACTCTCCTTGAGACCTCAATGTCCCTTCCACTTTTCAAAACAGTCTGCAAAGTCCTCTTTTGGGATTGCCATCAGCTGCCTAGTCACGTTTTCCTAAATCTCGTCCACAGTCTGAAATTTCCTCCCTTTCAACGGTGAAAAGCCAGAAGTAGCAGGGAGCCAAATCTGGTATTGTAGAGGGACTGACAGACCTGAGTTTTGTGATGGTCACACAGTACACAAGCTCACTCAATGGCATCTCATTGCCGACTGAGTAACCCCATGGGAGATTTTCTGTTCATGCACGTGCAGTAAGATCCCCTCTGATTAGCTACCAAGATATATTAAGGCTGCTCAACCGGTTCGCGAGATATTCAAAATGGCCGGATACTTTCCGAACAGACCTCGTACATTAAACCCATATTTAGAAATAGGCAGTGCAAGCCTTTGGTTGGTGTAATCCAGGGTGGTAACTTGCTCTCTTCCCAGGATATCTAGTATTTTCATTTGTACTAATACTATTCA
Organism: Architeuthis dux; assembly: GCA_006491835.1. Lineage (NCBI taxonomy): Eukaryota > Metazoa > Mollusca > Cephalopoda > Oegopsida > Architeuthidae > Architeuthis > Architeuthis dux. Next base: position 6,217,901 of record VCCN01003854.1, on the reverse strand, counting down.
TTATTCATCATGATTCTCCCATATTATTGTATGTGTTGGCATAAGCCTACATTTACTAACAATTCTATTCATCTTTAGTTTTCAATTTTTCAATTCTGACTTTGTGACATAATATGAAGAAAATAAGTATGTAATGTTTTTATTCAGTATCTTTAAAAAACTATACAATAAAACTAGAAAGCACCCAGAGAGTGCATACTTCTGCCAATGTCATTGCCAGGGGAAGTAATTGTGCATGGATCCACCCCAGAAATCAATCCCTTAGCCCATTTCCCACCCTTCCACAAAATTTCATTGAAATTCATTTAGTATTTTTGGCGATGTTTCAATAGAAAAAAGAATTACCAAGAAACTATATGAAAATTAGTGTCACCCCCACTAATGGTGTCACCCGGGGCAGAGAAACTGGGAGAGAGTCAACAGCTTATTGCTTTAAAATTCTACCATTTCAATATAAATGTATCTCTGTCTATTAAGGGTTTTAGATTCATACAGAAGCTATCTTACCTCAGATTGCAACACCCAGACATGAACTTTTGCAGCCAATGAATTAATCAAGAAACAATTTGCTTTTAGAAACCATCAACCAAAACTGTCAAGATAGGTTTCTTCAAGTTGGTCTGGCTAGCTGGCTATGTATGTATGTATGTATGTATGTATGTATCACGTGTACAGGCCACATCAATGGAGCTAGAGAAATTTCAACATTTACTCCTTATGTCTCGAAGAAACATTTTTTTGTTTTTTGAAAATTCCTCCTCTGAGTAGGGTTTTAGTGGGGGTTTCAATTTGCAATGTAAATTTATGCTAGATCCGGCAGCATTCAAACTTGTTTTTTAAAAATACAAACTTTTCTGCTCAACAAAAGACGAGAGAAGTAACTTATTCATTGATCACCCCTTTTTCCAATTTTTTAATTTATCACCCCTATCTGCCAAAAGACATTGGTCACATAATGGTTTCTATTGAGTTTTTAACATTAATTGATGTGGTTACATGTGCAGTTATTATGCATTGCATGTTACATGTGAAGTTATTGACGTCACGGTTTCTATTGAGTGACTAACCAGACCTGTTCTCAATTATGATCAGTGCCGGATTAACTGCCATATTTCTTTGTGTATAACATGAAAAAGGTTGTACCCAAATCTGAGCGAAAATTGGGGAGGGGTGTCATGATATACTCGAATGTACGCAGAAATTTCTTTCATATGTTACTAAAATTAAGCCCATTTGACTTACCCAACCCCCACTAAGAAATATATTTGACTTGCTCATTACTTGTAAAAATGAAATGAATTAGTCAGTGAATGAAACGGTTTTTTGGGGTTTTTTTTATTGATTTGAACTTTTCTCCTCATGTAGGTATTTTTATTTGATTTTTTCTTATGTTACTTTATTTGATAAAATTGAAATGACCACCATTGTAACCATACACAATATAAAAATAGTGATCACTTATTGTATAACTGCAGTATTGCAGTACACAAATTTGGAACAAAAAATATTGTGTGACTGCCGAGCTGTAGTGCCAAATTGAGTATCCGTGTTATGCAAGAGGCAATAATTTTATACCTATTTTGCACCTCTAAATCCAGTACTCGTATTACACAACAATCATGTTATACACAAAGAAATACGGTATGTAGCAAACTTAGCATATGCTACAGGCACCGCAATTTCAGGGGTCCCATGCTAAATGCTTGCAAGATATCAATTCCTATCAAGTGATTCTGCACTTGCTCTATTACTATAGTACTATACTGCTTTCAAATGTTATGAATGACTGGGTGTTTAGGATTAGCGATTCTAGCCAATTATCAAGTTAATCAGGGTTATTATTTTAACTCAGTAATTAAAGGGAGTGTGGTATCTATGTAATACATATACGGCACAAAAATATGTAGGTATTTGAAACTGAAGTCATCACTGCTGCACAAAAATCAAAGCAAAAACAAAGTAATACCATTACTGAAATGTCAGACATATTTGCTGTATTATCTGGCTGTATAGAAAATTAAAGAAATTAATTACTATGCAAGTAAAAAATGTATGTGTTTTGATATTTATGTATATTTTCTTAATATAGAGCTCCTTTATAACATATGCTACAGACCCTGCACTAGCCTAATCCTTTTATCATTATGATGTTAAGCCCCAATAAGTACCAGCTTTGATGATCAAGAAAGAAGAGTTAAGAATGTACTACTAACATACTGGGAGCTTATCTACATAAACAAAATGCAATGTGCATCCATATACATATTTTCAATGAGAGCACATATACTATATTCTGATCTTAGGCCGAAGTGCTGGGGAATGACACTTTGATACTAGGCAGAATGCACAGATACTCTGATCTTAGGCAAAAGTACAAATCCATATGTAAATAAGCCCATCATTTTTTACAGGTACTATGCTAGTATGACATAAAACATGGTATTCCTAACTTGTCACTCATTTGATAATAAAGTAGCATAATATAACTTAGCCTTAATAAATATGTTTGAGTAAGGAGAAACAAATGCAAGATGGCTATTGGTTTTAGTTTGTTAGAAACCGTCAATCAAAACTGTCATCAATGGTGCTAGAGGGCTGAAAATGTAAACATTTACTCCTTATTATCTCTAGCTATTTTTGTTTTTTGAACACCTCCCAATATAAGTTTTTAGTGGGGGTTGAATTTATAATGTAAGTTAATGCTAAATTGGTCCGTAAGTTTGTGTCAGGCGGTGTTCACACTTGTTTTTTTTTTAAATTCAAGATTTTTAGAGATCACCGCCCAACAAAAGGCGAAAGAAGCAACATATTCATTGATCATGCCTTTTCCAATTTTTTAATTGATCACCCCATAGAATGCATGCTGCGAAAAGACGTTGGTAACATGATGGTTTCTATTGAGTGACTAACCAGACTTCTTCTTAATTATGATCAGTGCCAGATTAACTACCGTATTTCTTTGTGTATAACACGAAAAAGGTTGTACCCAAATCTGAGCAAAAATAGGGGGGTCATGCTATACTTGAATATAAGCAGAAGTGACTACCCAAACATCTAATATTTGTTATATTCAATGAGTCACCCATCTGATTATGGCTTGGCTCAATATTGCTTAAACTTTGTGATCAAGTGGGTATCTGTGTTAACAATGTGCTTTGGCCATTAGCTAGATTTGGTGTCCAACATTACTTTAAAGATTTGGTGTCCAACATTACTTTAAAAATAAAACCAGAAAAATAATTGTGTATGCATAGTTATTAATGTCATTTGATCAAAATAAATAATTGAAAGAAAAAAAACATGCCTTTTTGAAATTCAGGCTTCACACAAGTAGCATATTTCATTAAATTTTTTTTTTCCAGATATAATTGAGTTTTGACTTATTATCTTGACTTCAATATTTTTTCCCAGTCAAGTTTTGGTAGGGTCTGGGGGGAGGAGAAGAAAAACAAAAAAATTGTAAAGTTAGCTTCATTCTAAAATTATACATGATTCCTGTAATTTTTTTTTTCTTCTTTTAATAATCTTTGTATTCATACTGGCTTGACTTTAATTGGGTAGAAGGGAGTGGTGTTATTATTGGCCTCTCTTTTACTTTCTCATTCAAATCACTTGGAATGAGCGGAGACCAGACTAAAAATACCTGCTTCTTTTGCTCAGTACATCTCTTTCTGAACTTTCTTTTACATTTTAATTTGGAGTCTTTTAATTGTTCATGTATCTTTATACAACTGACTTTTCCTTAAACCAAAAGCCATCATCCGACTGCCAGCTGAAACATTCACATAAAGATATTCCAATTAACACAGGAATTGTATTTTCAGGCATTTGATTTTTGATGCTAAATTTCATATTTCTAACCCAGCATGAATATCACTCAATGAATTTAAAAAGTGACTCCTAAAATGCCAGGAATACACCAAAGGAAAAAAAAGCCAAGGGGAAGGGAAAGAGAGAGATATAAAAATAAAAGAAAAAAGAATTAAATTAGCAAATAAGTTGCAAAAAAAGTATTTTGTTAATCTGGCTAATAGGATCAGTCAAGGCAGGCAACATTGTGTGTTGTGAGTTAGTACTTCAAGTTTTGTTTTTATCTTTTTTTTATACACTTTTATATTAGTCAGGTTACATCAGTGATGAGTGATTCTGATCTGATCTCATTTGAAACAACTTTTTTTCTCTTCCAATTTTTTTCTTCTTAGCCCTGGAGTATTTTGTTCATCAAAATACAAAGTTGTCTAATGCAGAGGGAAAGAAACATTCAAGTCTGATATTAGAAGAATTCAGTCTCCAATAAGCTGCAAAATAACTGGAATTGGATCCAGGGGAAAAAAGGGAGAAGGTAGTTGATTAAAGAGGATCTCTCTATAACATTAGGTAGTAGCTATTTACTTCAACTAAAATCAACCATGAACACTTGCTGTCTATGTCTCTTTGTTAGAAACTGTCACCAAACTGTCAGCATAGGTCTCTTCAGTTTTTAAGTGATTCTGACTGGTTGGCTGACAAGCTGGCTGGCTATGTTTTTAGGAAATTCACCTCTAAAATAGGTTTTCAGTGGGGCGGATTCAATTTACAATGTAATTTTATGCTAAAGGCAATGTTCAGGCTTGGTTTTTGAAAATTCAGATTTTTTTTAGTGATCACACCACCCAACAAAAGGTGAGAGAAGTAATTATTCATTGATCACCCCTTTTTTTCCAATTTTTTAATTGATCACCCCTAACACAGCATGCTACCAAAAGACATTGGTCATGTGATGATTTCTATTGAGTCTGGCTGGCTATGTATGTATTGTGCTTACCAATGTGTGGCACCAATGGAGATAGAGGGATGAAAATGTAAACATTTACTCCTTAGTACATCTAGTAAAAAGAGCTTTTTTTGTTTTTAGTGGAGGGTTCAATTTGTAATCTAAGTTTATGCTAAATTGATCCCTTAGTTTGTGTCCGGCAGCATTTATGCTTGTTTTTTGAAAATTCAAACTTTTTTAGTGATCACTGCCCAACAAAAGGTGAGAGAAGTAAATTATTCATTGATCACCATTTTTTCCAATATTTTAATTGATCACCCCCTACATGGAATGCTGCCAAAAGACATTGGTCATGTGACGGTTTCTATTGTGTGATTAACCAGACCTGTCTTTCTTTCTCTTTCTAATGTCTGCTTACATATTCCTCACTGAAGGAGCATTGGATTATCAAGAAGTGATTAGAACTGGGTTTGTTCGTGGTATGTAAGACTTAATGAAGAGTAAAATGTCAGGAAAATCAATAATGCCCAAGTGTGTATCATTTGACTCCCTGAATAATATGAACTTTACTGGTTCCAGTGTATCCTTTAAAGCAACCTTCCTCATCCCTTTTAGACTGGAGGAACGCTTGAAATAACTTTCATATCTCAA
>VCCN01003854.1:6123007-6133077 GCA_006491835.1 Architeuthis dux | reverse complement strand
GAGCTAGAGGGCTGAAAACTTCAACATTTACACCTTATTATGCCTAGAAAAAACAGTTTTTCTTTCTTTTAAATTCCCCCCCCTAAATAGGTTTTTAGAGGGGGGTTCAATGTGCAATGTAAGTTTATACTAAATTGATCACTAGTTTGTATCTGCTTGCTTTTTGAAAATTCAGACTTTTTAGTGATTACTGCCCAACTAAAGATGAGAGAAGTAACTTATTCATTGATTACCCCTTTTTTCAATTTTTTAATTGATCGCCCCAAATACAGCATGCTGCCAAAAGACATTGGTCATGTGACAGTTTCTATTGAGCGACTAACCAGACCTGTTATTATTATTCTTGTTTGTATGTATGACCATTACACTTTTCTGCCAAGATAAGAGATTTGTAATTGCTCAATCCCTGGTCCGTCTGAGCTGGAATCAATTACGTTTTCTGACCAAGAAACCTACATAACAATATTAAGCACTAGCGCTCTTACAGCTGGAAGATGATCAAATCTCACCCTTTAACTTATCCTTCAAACTTCCCCGATCTTTCAGCACCATATTGGTTATTGAGTTATTATAGCTCAGTCAGTAGAGCAGTGCAGTACATAGGCAGCTTATCGAGGTAAAAGGGATGTGAGTTCAAGTCTTATCTAGAGCTTATTTTTAATTTCTGTTCTGCACGGTTTACTTACTGCTATTGACTGATGGTCTGAGTAATTTGCAATAAAAAGCAACTAAAAAATTTAACATGAAAGAAAATACAAGTCAAAAATTAATCATAGTTGACAATGCTTCATCTAATAAAAAATAAATCAGAATAAAAAGGAAAGTAGAGAAAAAGAGATTTTGCAGATGATATCTAAGAATTATTACTGTAACAAAAATATGTGTATATATAGATTATATATAAATAGAGATTATAAAAATTGACATGCCCAAATGTTTAATTCATCATTAAAAGGCATACAATTTTTAAGATGCTAAATTTGTTTAAATGTATGTTATGATTGTATTGTGACAAAATTTAGATGAGCCTCGTGTACACATTACACAAATGTGTTTAGAACATTTTTTTAGAACATTTTATTTTAGTGTGAAAAGAAAAAGTATACAAGTTGTATATAAAAATCATAACAATCATATTTACACAATATCTAGGGCCTTAAACCTTTCCGGTGGTGTAATAAACATCATAATTCTTCTTAAAATCATTTGCATCTGTTGATAGCACTACATATTCCGGTAATCTATTCCAAAGTCCTATCACTCTATTGCTAAAAAAGAATTTTCTGATATTCAATCTACTTCTATTTACTTCTACCATATATGCGTGGCCTCTCAGTCCCTTGTACCCCCTTCTAGTAAAAAATACATCAGGGTTTACTACTTCTAAACCATGCATAATCTTAAAAATTTCTATTAAGTTTCCCAAATCTCTCCTATTTCCTAACAATGTTAATCCTAACACTTTTAGCCTATCCTCATAACTCATACATTTTAATTCCGGTACTAACTTAGTTGCTCATCTCTGGACTTTTTCTAAACAATTTTTATCTTTCTCCAAGTACGGTGACCAGGCCTGTGCATAGTACTATATGAAAATTAAACACGTTTATCTTTAAAATGTATTCTATTTAAATGCACACACACACATATAATGATATTATACACTCTTAAATTGTATTTATATTCATTTGTGCTTATTCACATCCACAACACACATTTTTTGTTTTACAAAAGTTAGTATAAATAAAACAATAAAGGCTTAAGAACTGATTACATCACTAAAATATTTATCTTTATTTTATTTATAAAATAATTAAGGAAATCTATTTCTGCATTTATATGTGCGTGTTTGCCAACAATTACAGTTATCATCTATACCAATCTAAATGTTATCTACACTTTTTTGAAAAGTTGTTTGTGCTTTCTGTTTTCCAATATCCTTATTTTTGCATGTTCTTATTGATTATCTATCAGCACAAAAGATACAATCTTATTTAGCACATGTATTTTGAAGATAAATGCACACTTTATGCACATATCTTTTTCATATAAAAATTGTGTTTTATATAAAAATCGCATTTTACATAATCCATTGAAATATACTGGATACTGGTAATATAAAATTCATTTTCTCTTTGCTAGTGTTTAACATTATGAGGATAAAAACTCTTAAACACAAAACTAAGCTTTTTTTATCATAAGATTTTATGTATGGAGTTGCTGAGCTTGTTAGAATCCATCAACCGAAAACTGTCACCAAAACTGTCAACATAGGTTTCTTTAGTTTTTAAGTTGGTCTGGCTGGTTGGCTGGCTGGTTGTCTGGCTAGATGTCTATGTATGTATGTATGTATATCACTCGTACAGGCCGCACTAATGGAGCTAGAGTGCTGAAAATTTCAACATCTACTCCTTATTATATCTAGAAAAAACATTTTCTTTTTAAACTACCGCCTGAAATAGGTTTTTGGTGGGGGCTTCAATTTACAATGTAAGTTTATACTAAATTGGTCCCTTAGTTTGTGTCCAGAAGCATTCATGCTTGTTTTTTTTTTAAATTCAGTGATCACTGCCCAACATAAGGCGAGAGAAGTAACTTATTCATTGATCACCCCATTTTCCAATCTTTTAATTGATCACCCCCAACACAGCATCCAGCCAAAAGGCATTGGTCATATAATGGTTTCTATTGAGTGATTAATCAGACCTGTCTTTTGATAAGCGTGAAAGTAAAAATTTGTATGATACACTACTTCTGATCTATTTTGAATGAAAGGAGAAAGTAACATTCATTTCACAAAACTATATCTGCATATATATATATATATATATATATATATAGACATTCTGGTGAATATCTACACTCATCATTAATATATATGCATCTTTATATTTATTAGCATAGTACCCGTAAAAAATGAATGTCGATTTACTACAACTCTTCATATTTTCTGTTTTTTTTAGCAATTTCAAAACAATAAGGCAACAGAATTGTATAAAAATGAATTTCTTTTTTATGAGAAGTAGTAGTAGTAATGTAGACGTAAACACACAGACACAGTAGAGCCTTGCTTTACCCCTCCTTCTTTTTTTGTTTGCTTTAGCATGACAGAAACCAACAAACAAACAGACAAAAAAGTGATATGGGCTTTTATATAATAAGTTGATAGAAACTCATCTTAGAAAAACTTAGATATTACAAACATAATTCTCTAAAATCGCAATCAATTCGAACATTTGCACATGAGAGACAGGCATCAGCAAATCTTTACCTTGGATATACAATTCACTTTGAGAATTTTCAGGTGCAATAAAAATTGACTATAATTTTAACACTTTCTATATGTTATGGGAGGAATTTCTATATATTTAGGGTTGAAGTTAAAAAAAAAGAAGAAGAATTTCCCTACTCAGTAAGTGTGCAATATTTCTACTATGAACGGTTAGGGCTGGGCAAAGTCCAGATACATAGGTAGATACATAGATACATATAAATGTCAGAGCACATGAATATCCTAAACCCAGCAATAAACCAGTGTTGTGAGTTGTGGTGATTAATAAGATGAAGGTAAAAACTAGTCAAATTTGATAAAAATAATTAATCTCATGTGACTGTTTAGCAATCATCTCCTGTTTTTGTTTATTCTTGTAGACTCCTTGTGGAGCATAGGGTCGCAACCACTCTGCTATCCCCACACCAAATCCTCCTCCTTTAGCCAGGCTTGGGACCAGCTATGGCAACTACGTAGCTGTAGGTTTTTCTGTCAGAGTAATCTTCCTTTGGCTGGACTGCCTTACAGGGCTAAAGGGCTCCAACTGCATTGTTATTTATTCATAGCTGGGGGTAGAAGTGGATTCAAGCCTTTCCCAAGGATGTTAGTATATAATTAATATAAACAGCCCCAGCCAAAACTCAAACTAGGTTCACGGATTCTGTTTTCAGTGCTGGTAACCATTACATCACTCCACACCTCCAATCATCCCTTAGATAGTTTCATTTTTACAGCTAACATTAGAAACTGTCAACCAAAATTGTCACCAAACCTGTGCACCAATGGAGCTAGAGGGCTGAAAATTTCAACATTTACTCCTTATTATGTCCAGAAAAAGTGTTTTCTTTTTGTTTTTTGAAAATTCATTACCTAAATAGGTTTTTAGTGGGAAGTTCAATTTACAATGTAAGTTTATGCTATTTTGTGCCCGCTTGTTTTTTTTAAATTTGAAAAAAGTTAGAGAAATAACTTATTCATTTTGATATGATATAGTCCTTGTAAAATCCCCAAGATTTAGTTAAGACACTTAACAAAATCTTGAGGATTTTACAAGGACCTGACCAAGGAAAAGAGCTTTTTATAAGGAATCAGAACTCTTAAAAATACTTTGGAGTAACAAGCCTAACGAATCCAGCACTTAACATGGAAGTACAAGCCTTCTAGCCTTCAATTCTATCATTTGTTCATAAATCAATAAGTATTGGCAAAATATAAAGAATATTAAAGAGTTTTAGCCCTGCATCAGTGTTATCAGTATTTAATAGGTGCAGGGTCGTAGCAGAGGGAGGGGCTTGGGGGCGATTTAAAATCACCCAAAAGTATAATAAAAGAATAGTAGTTCACCTACTGTATTTCTATTAACATTATACAATAACAAATCTCACTAAATGTTGGAGGTGGGCCTCTCAAGGAGCCAAGCCCCCTGCCCAGGCCCTCAAATCTCTAGCTATGTCACTGCTTTTGAAAGGACTGCCTGCTCACCAAGCTCACAGACCCCAGGCTTTTGAAATGTCTGCCCACCAACCCCCAGTAATACCTTTGTGGACCCCCAGTGGTCCGACACCCCAGGTTGGGAACCACTGCACTAAATATTGGAGGGAGGGGTCCCTCAAGGGACCAAGCCTCCCAGGCCCCTAAATCTCCAGAATAGATGTAATTTGAATGTGAGATGGAGGGTCTCTTTCTAACAAACATGTAAGTCAGCCAAAACTTCACACAAAAAACTGCAGTGGCTCATCAGGTTATTCTATCTTTGTTTTCATATATACAAAATTGTTTTGAAATTTCTTTTAAAAAATTAAAAAATGAACTGCACTGCATTTATTTAGGGCCCCCTCGCAAAATGAATAAATGATGTGCAGTTCATTTTTTAATTTTTTTAAAAGAAATTTCTAAACAATTTTATAATGAAAGATTTTCAGGTCAAGGAAAACATCAGTATAAATATTTGTATGCATCTCAAAATTCAGATATGCATTTTAAAAGGTGGTGTATCCCTGCTTAATGGGGTGTATTGGACATTTTTTGCTATGTTGATGGAATAGAATGTTTTAAGACACTTAACTTGTTGATGGCTCAATCTTTAAATTCCTCTTAGTGGAAAGAATTTTAGATATATGTGGCGTTATTATGTTTATAAAGGATCTTTTTTTTTGCCAAACACTGATCTTGCAGTTCATGGTATTTTTATTGGCAATCTCCCATTTTCTCCTGATAGTGTTATGAAAACTAATGCTTGCAAATATATTGTCTATAACTTTGAGAAATGTCATTAATATTCCAAGCTCTGTTTGGACAATTGAACTCTTTGTGTTGATGTGGACGAAAAAAATAAGAGATATTTCTCTTTCCTTACAGATTATTTACCTTAACATTTTAACATTTATTTTAGTGTGAATAAAGTATACAAATTATATATAAAAGCACATATCAATATTCATATTTACATATTTAAGCCGTTAAACATTAGCATTAGCGGTGGTGTAATAAACATCATAATTCTTTTTAAAATCATGTACATCTGTTAATAGCACTACATATTCTGATAATCTATTCCATAGTCCTACCACTCTATTGCTAAAAGAGAATTTTCTGATATTCAATCTACTTCTATTTACTTCCACCGTATATGCATGGCCTCTCAGTCTCTTGAATTCCCTTTTAGAAAAAAAGTACATTAGGATCTATTAATTCTATACCCGCATAATCTTAAACATTTCTTTTAAGTTTCCCAGATCCCTACTTTTTTTTAACAATGTCAATGCTAACTCCTTTTACCTATCCTCATAACTCATACTTTTTAATTCTGGTACTAACTTAGTTGCTTGTCTCTGAACTTTTTCTAAAAGATTTTTTTATCTTTTTCGTGTTATGGTGACCATGTTTGTACACAGTATTCAAGGTACGGGCGGACGTAGGTTTTATATAATACAAGAAATGAGTCCTTATCTATATATGTGAAAGTATGCTTAATCAGTCCCAGCACTCCATTTGCCTTAAGAGCAGCACTGGCAATATACCTGGAAAATGATAGTTTATCAGTTATTATGATACCAAGATGATACAATATCTAATATATACTCATTCATACAGTCATCATAACATGGGTTACTATTTCATACATATGAAGAATAGATTGGCTGAAACATTATAGTAACAACAACATAAACAACAGAAAGGAGTTCAATTGTGAGAACAGATATTGGAATGTCAATGCTTACAAACTATGCTATCTGTAACAATTTAACATCAATGTAAGAGTTTGGTTTAATATGAACACAAATAATAAGACTGACACAAAAAAGTTACAAAACTGAAGCAGCAGATGGTCTTTAAATGAAGAGAACTCTTTGAGACAGATGCAACTCATAGATACAGCGCCGCTCAGGATTATTGGCACCCTTGAATTCTTTTGTATAAGCTGTAGAATATCTTCAGAAATAAATGGAAATCTACCAAATGTTTATCATCAGAATATTCTAATAGGTTGTCCAAAATAATTTAACAAAAACATCATTATTTTTCAACTTACATGTAATAATTTCAAAGAAGAAATCAAAAATATGACCTCGACAGTAATATTAGCACCCTTCCTTTATATTTGGTTGCACACCTCCTTTGGCAGCAATGGGTGCCTCAAAACATTTCTTGCAGCCATCTATAAGCTTCTTGCACTTGTCAGCTGGTAGTTTCTCCCACTCTTTCTTTTTAATTTGTTCAAGCTCTTGAATGTTTGCAGGATTCCTGTGGTGTATGGTACGCATTGAAACATGACTCCAGATTTCTGCTTTCTCCAAATATTTTCAATGGGATAGAGATTAGGACTCAATGCTGGCCTGTTTAAAACAGTTCATTTTTTTCCTTTTCAACCCGTCTTGTATGTTTTTGGATCTGTGTTTTAGGCATTTATCATGCTGGAGCACTCATGATCTTAGGACCAAACCTAGTTTTCTTAGATTGGGTAGCACATTTTGATCTAAAATCCATGCTAATCCTTTGATTTCATGATTCCTTTGATATGGTCAAGGCCTCCAGTAGCAGAGGCAGCAAAGCAGCCCCATAAAATTATGGATCATCCACTATGGTTAACTTTGAGTAAGTGGGAAAATAATGATTTTTTATTAAATTACTTATGACATCCTATTAAAATATTCTGATGATAAAAATTTGGTAGATTTACATTTATTTCTGAAAATATTGTACAGGTTATACAAAAAAATTCAAGGGTGCCAATAATCCTGAGCAGCACTGTATATTCAGTGAATTCCGTATTGTTTCATAAAATAAAACATGAAACATACTTTCACCTGGAATTAACAACAAGACTCAGGACACCTCCTCAATCAAGGTAAAGAGGCAGCTGTTTTAAGTTTTTCTCAAATAAATATTTTCAGTTAACATTAATATACAAATGTATATAAATTCAGAAAGATTCTTCCATCTAGTTTATTTACTTTATCTTTATTCATTATTATATATTATGATTTCTAATTTTAACCTTGTTATCCCCCCCCCTCACTATGGGTAAAAAAAGTAGGGTAAACTTGGCTCTCTAGCCTTGGTTAGCAGCCAGTCTAAGAGATGGACAACTCTGGTTCCAAACCAGGAGTGGAACCCCTAAGGCAGACTTTTTCCACTAGGTCAGGTCAGGGATTACTTCTTGCTGCTTAAATTCCCCAAACTTTTGGTTAGCATCTCATATGTAAGTTTGCATTAAATCCTAATTGAGGTTTCAGAAGTGCTTTTCTTTTTTTATAGGGAATTTACAGCTTAGTATTTCTTAAAAATGAGCTTGAAGTATTCTTTTTCTGTCTCATTGTGAGCAAAAGAGATACAATATCTTAAGAGCTTAAGAAGATAAAAGAAAACCATGAAAAAGCACGGTTAAGATAACAAACTAAGCTAATTGCATTGTCCTTCATATTTTTCATTTGCTATTATTTTCTAGTCCATGTTTAGTTAATTACAGTTTTAAATGTAAAACAGAAAAAAATAAAGTTATCCTGTAAAGGTTAAGGATGATTAGAAAATGTATTTTAATTTGTTGGTAGTCAGCAGAACAATGATGCACTTTTTTTAATGCTTCTCTGCTGATGCTGATTGTGATTGGCACTCTAATGACTTGAAATCTAAGAGAAAAAAAGCAAAAACAAAAAATCAGCTCCTAATGAGGCAGGCTCAGCAACATAGTCACCTGAACTTAAATACCTCCATCTCTATGAATAATTATATACTAATTATCCAATTATCCAAATCTGAAAATGTCTCAAAAGAAGTTCAAACAAGACTTTTAAAATTTCAAACAACTCTTTGGAAATTTCAGATGTTAATTCTTTTTAATTGTTGTATTCTATGAGTCTAGAAAGGATGATTAACCTAGTCAAAAATATTTCTTAAGTGTTGTGGTGTTATGAGGCAATTAAGATAATAGCTGAAATATTACAAGGATTTTAAAAAGACTGTCATCTACATTGGCACTATACATCAAATATACATTCTAAAAGATGTATGCAAACTGATTTCACTTTAGATGTTAGCAGCATTATCTATATCAGTTCTCCAGAAGCAACACATTTCCTTGAGAATTAATCTCATGCTCTGTGAGGAGATGGTTCTTTGGATATTTAAGGATAAGCCCAAAGGTCTTGTGCTAGATTGGGTATATCAGCATTTGAGTATAAAGTAGTCAAGTATAGGTATTTGGGCTATTATGATGTTACATTTGACAAAGTATATCCCATTTAGTTGGCAAATGTAAAATATCATGGCTTGACTTCACAAACAAAGATTTAGGAGGGTTTTCCCTGTCTGTTGCAGACACTCAAGTGGCCAGCAAGGCTTATATGGGAGAGGCATGCCTTTCCACAGTGGTTGCAGGAGAAGGTTTGGCAGTTGGTGGGAGAGGTCCTGCATTTTGGTGGTGCATCTTTTCTTCTGCTCTTGCTCTACAGTTTTCTTCAGCAGGGGGGGGGGTGCCTGGTAGACCTTATGTCACCATGTCTTCATGTCAACAGCCTCTGTTATCCTCTGACAGTAGTTGATTCCATAGGAGATGAGGGTCCTTTGTATCTCTTCTGTGGGGCCCTGCTTTAAAATATGACCGCATATAAACATGTTTTTTTATGTATGGGTAGCTCAAGTAAGTACTAAATCAGATCAGTAGACTGAGGGATTATACAGTTCAGTAGACAAGGGTAGCTTAAAACAATGGACAATTCAGATCAGTATTGTGCAAGTATTAAGTTAAACAAGAAGAGCAACTAGCTTTGTAGTGCAAAGCAAGTCATCAAAGAGGTGTGACTTGAGTTGCTATGACTTGACAGGGAATATTTACAAGTTATACAAATACCCTTTATTACATCTGTGTTTTTCATTGATTTGGTTTATATAATTCACTCAATAATGTACAATTCAAATTGATCAGATTGTTAAATTAAATCATTAGATTAAGTTTGTCATACCTGAACATTAGATTAGGGTTGCCATATCTGAAAATTCAAAAAAGACCTCCTGTCCCTGCCCGACACACGCTTTAGTGCTATGAAGCAGACATGATAATTAATTTTGCGAGCTTTTGAAGAATTTTAAAAATTCCTTCTGAATGAAGATTTTGAGACCTAAATGGAAGACATAGGTAATATTGGATGTATGATACACTTATGCATCAATATCCTTGTAGACCTTAGTTATGATCCGAAGAGAGCTCAACACAAAGAATCACATAGTTTGTGTTTTTTCAAATACTTATGAGCAATACTGTATATATATATTGAAATGAGAGAGCAGTATTGTTTTTAAA
>VCCN01003854.1:6085982-6101862 GCA_006491835.1 Architeuthis dux | reverse complement strand
AGATTAATATTTTGGGGTCCACCATCCACCCGCTTTATAATGTGAACCATGTTATAACAGGGCAGGCCTGTATATGGATATTCATTGCATTTTATTTATGTGGATAATGGTAAGGTTGCCTGGCATTCCTAAGTGAAAAAAACTTTTGAGATACATCTATTGAATAATTTTTTATTCTCATGTTGTGACACAAGTAGAATTTTGGGGTGGTGTAACAGTTAGCACAGATATCAGAATCAGCAAATTATTGTTGAGAATGTTTAAGTTCATTTTGCACTAATGCCCGTAGGAAAAGCATGAATCTACATCTCACTGCAGCCTTTCCCATCATGAGATATTTTGACAAAAATGTTTCATCACTAGCATGTCATGATGATCTATATATAAAAGATTGAGTTAGTGAGCACTTGGGCAAACTACTCTTCCATAACTAGCTCACCTGCCCGGGTAGTAGTAATAAAAAGTTTATACCTCCATTGGCAACCTTGACAGTGACCAATGACTATGACACACAGTTCAAGTAATCATAATCCTCACTGTTCTGAATACTTTATAATTTTAACTATCGTATATGCCAGTATAGATGCCAGATATTTAATTTTTTTCAGATGCGCAAGTATCTCTTGTACCAATTGTCATCACTGACTGACTGACTGACTGACTTAGATACCAAAAGACTCACACCATCTCTCGTTTCCTCACACTCTTTCTATATATGTCTGAGAGTGCCAGGGAGAGAACTCATGCATCTAGAGTCTGACTTTAAGGTTTGTCAAATTATATAATGCGCTAATATTATGACTAGGGGCCTGTCTATCGAAGCTTGATATAGACAGTTATGTGGCTTAGATGAGTTGCATTGAGTGGTAGTCCTCCAAATACCCTTGTGAACTATTTGTCTCATAGTCCTGCATATACAGTATTTCATTTAACATTAGCCAATTATGTTCATTTATAGATAGTTTTTTTCTTATTGCTTCTTTTGATATGGGTGAAATTTAAGCTTATTATTGGATTTTTCTTTTGCAAATTGAAGAAAATATACTTTTATTTACTCAGAGCAAACATATTTAGGCATATACAAATCTTACAGTTGGTTAAAATTAAATAAAGTATCATCATTTCTAAAGTTATTACCAAATTACAAGATTTAACCTCTATTTGAAACCTTCAAAATGTTCCATTTAAAAGAAAGACTCAACTACGCATCAGGATTCTATTGCACCATGATAAAAATTTAATATATTTAGCATGTTTCTTTGGAGTTTTATGTATTTCTTACAAAATGGGTCCCTCTCTCACAAACACACACCCATAAATGTGAATAGGTCTGTGAATGATAAAAAGAAAAGCATTTATTTTAGCAAACAAATATTTACTTTTCAACATAATCCCCTTCTTTGTCAATACACTTGACCCAATGCTCAAATAGATGGGACAATGGAAATGTCACATACAAATTCAGATAATAACTGTGTTAGGCTATGGACATTGATTCATCCCCATATATATATATATATATATATGAGTGTATATATGCATGTATATGTGTTTGTGTGTGATGCATATACAACACAGGCACACATTGATATATACAATACATGCATATAGAAAAATTTGATTTCAATCATTATTATAAAGTACAAATATTTTTAGTTTGATATCATTTCCTATTTGCCTTTTTTTATAATTAGGACGTGTTTTGATTTGTTTTTTATCTGAAAAATTATAGCTAAATGTATTAAAAGTCTGTATAACGATGAAATACATAATATATTATCAAACAATATTTTGTTAATATATTGAATTTAAAAAAAAAAAGAATGCTCTTAGAATATTTTCACAGACTAATTTCTAAAATATAACCCTATGAAGAGACAGAATTTTATGTATAATTGTATTGTTCAACAAAAATGAATGAAATGATAAACTATATAATTGAATATTATTTCAATTTCAGATCTGATCACTGGATCGCATGGATTTTATGTTTGTTCCCTGTCAAAAGATGTTGGTACCCGGTTGTTTTTTATTGCTTGTTCTACACACTTGTCTATGTGTAGATATAACCTATAATGTAGAAGAAGGGAAAAGTCCAGGCACCTATGTGGGTGACATTGCCTCTGATACACGTGTGATAGATAGTGTACCTGTGAATGCACGTGACTTGGTAAGATTTAACTTACTTGGACAAAATGCAAATGATAATTCACCATGGTTTAGAGTGGCTAAAAAGACTGGAAAACTCTACACTGCTCAAACGCTGGATGCAGAATCTCTTTGTCAGCACAACAAAGAATGCTTTAAAATAATCAAAGTTGCTGTTCAACGGGCAAAAGTCTTCATGAAGGTGTTAAAGATTAAAGTGAATATCCAAGATGTAAATGATCATCAGCCTGAGTTTCCAGAGATGAAAGTTGCCATAGAATTTTCTGAAGAATCCACAAAGGGAGCCGGAAGGTCAATTCCAAATGCCATTGACAAAGATGTCGGGGTTCCAAATTCCCAGTTAACATATCAGCTGAAAAAAGATATAGATGATCCATTTACATTATCCATTTCAAAAAGTGTTGATGGAACCTCAGACCTGAGTATAACATTGAAAGACATGCTGGACAGAGAAGTGAAAGATTCATATTTAGTTCAAGTGATTGCAAAAGATGGTGGTTCCCCACCAAAACAAAGTGTTTTAAATGTTCCTATCTCTGTTACTGATATTAATGACAACACACCTGTATTTTCACAAAATGTTTACAATGTTTCCATCAGATATGAGCATGACAAAGCTATTCCAGTGGCCATCTTGTCTGCAAGAGATCTAGATGCAGGAAAAAATGGACAAATATCCTATCATTTCAGTCAAAGAACATCGGACATAGCCAAGTCTCACTTTAAAATAGATGAATACACAGGAGAAATCTTTGTAGTGAAAACCTTTCCTCAAGGGCAGAACTTGGCCTTTGAGTTGTTTGTGAAAGCAACAGATGGAGGAAATCCTCCATTGAGTTCAATTGCAATGGTTTTGGTCAATGTGATTAACGTGCAGAATAATGCCCCAAGTATAGATGTGAACTTCTTTTCTGCAACAGAAAACATTGCTGCCATTTCTGAGGATGTTGCTGTTGGCAGTTTCATTGCTTATGTGATGGTCACAGACCAAGATTATGGCCCGAATGGAGAGGTCAGTTGCTATCTCAACCATGACAAATTTCAGCTTCAAAGTTTGGGAGTAAAAGAATACAAAATAACTGTCAATAACCCAGTGGACAGAGAAACTGAAGACCATCATGACATCACCATCCGTTGCCAGGACAAAGGATCTCCACCTCAATACAGTGAGAGCAAGCTCTCTATTCAAGTGATAGATGTTAATGATGAAAAACCACAGTTTTCGAAAGAAATATTCAAATTCTGGATTTATGAGAACCAAAAACCAAATTTTTTGGTTGGGTCTGTTAATGCCACGGACCCAGATCTCGGTCCTGGTGGCAAACTCACTTATTCTCTTCTGACAGACAGCAAACTTTTCCTTCCATTCCAAATTACAGATAAAGGTCTGATTTCAACTGTTATGTCTTTAGATCATGAATTCCAAGAGAGTTACGCATTCAAAATTTTTGTTAAGGATAATGGGATACCCTCATTGAACAATACTGCAAATGTCATGGTTGAAGTCCGAGATGAAAATGATAATGCTCCATACTTTACATTTCCTACTGTTAACCCATATAGTCTGGATGTGACCTACTACCCACATCACACAAAAAACATCACTGTTTTGAAGGCTGCAGATATTGACAGTAGAGAAAATGCTTTTCTCAAATATGAAATTATTGGAGGAAATGATAAACAATTGTTCAGAATCAACCATTACACAGGTTTGTTATCTTTCACTCGTGTGGTCACCCAACAAGATGCTGGATCATATGACCTGGAATTTGTTGTCAAGGACAGTGGCACCCCAGTTCTATCCGCAAATGTCGATATGATTTTGAAACTGACTGTGAGCAACAAGACACTGAAAATAATGAATGAAAAACACATGAAAAGTGAGAAACGAATACATCTCGTTTTAATGATTGTAATTGTTCTGGTGGCTGTGACTGTATCAGTGTCCATCACAGCTGCCATGTCGATATGCATCATTCGCTGCAAGGATCGGAGAAATGCCTCCCGCAGAGATGGAGTGAATGTTCCTTGCAAATGTGTCACAGAACATGGAAATTACACGTGTCCTTCACAACAATCAACCTATTGGCCTGATGTCCCTGTTGGCCAATCAACAGACCCTGAATCCTCAGGAAGTTACTCAAAGAGATCGAGAAGAGGACTTTACCCAGGAGGAGAGCTTGGTAATGGACAGAAGTGTGCAGACGGAGATTATCAGGTAAGTGCATGAAATATATCATTCTTTTATTAGCTTTTTAACCCATTAATGTCCACAATACTTGAACAATCTTATTTTTAATATGACATCTAGATTAGACATAAGGGATGGAAGAATGACCTATAAACCATCAATTCTCTGTTCATGTTGTATCCCTGTTTGACAGGGGATCCTAGAACCTGAGAAGAGCTCTTAAGGGGGACTGTGGTCAGAAAAAGGTTGAGAATGCTATATACAAATGCTCACTTCTAAGTTCAAATCCAAGTCAGCAAAACAATAATGCATTTACCAGATGAACAATCCCAGCAGTTTTAGTAGTAGATATTTATATCAATGAACTATGTGAATTTTACAAGTATATAAATGGACTGACTGTGATGCACATTGGGCTAAAGAAAAGCTGCATAGTATGAATATAGCTGCGTGAGTGGCAATAGACATTTATGTCACAAGATCATTATTGATTTTACAAAAAAATCAAAATTTTTAATTTACCAGTGCAAGGGAGGTAACTTAAATCAAAAGTTACTTCTCTTGAATTACTTTTTTTTACTAGAATGAATTTAAGAGTTAACTAAAGCAGATTTAGAAAATATATTTGTCTTTTTGTCGTCTTTTCTCTGTGTGTATATATGAAAGATTGATTAATATTTCAAGTTTTTGACAAGTGATTGCTTTCTTTGTGTTGCTGATTTTGTTACCACAATGTTTTTGCCAATCCATTCTACAGCCTTCTTCAGATGTATAATTTATAAGGATAGAGGTATCATGAAAAAAGAGACTTCTCTCTTTCCTTACAAATTATACACCACAAAGGAGTTGAATTGTCTGAACAAAGCTTGGAATGCTTGATGTGTTTTAAAGAACATGAGTCTTAAATGACTTAAAGAGCCAGCTTTTGTTCTATTCATTTCTGTTTAATCACAGTTTTCATTGATTAATAAATCACAGTAATTAGGAAGAAACATTTTCAGAATTTTTACTTTTTAAATCTATCTTTTATTTTTATTCATTTTCATGAATACCAAGAACTTTTGTAGATTTACAGTACGGCTCAGGATTATTGGCACTCTTGAATTTTTTTGTATAAGCTGTACAATATCTTCCAAAATAAATGGAAATCTACCAAATTTGTATCATCAGAATATTTTAATAGGATGCCCAAAATAATTTAACAAAAAATCATTATTTTTCTACTTATGTATAATTAAATTTAATTTAATTTAAAAGAAGAAATTGAAAATATGACCTAGACAGTAATATTGGCACCTTTCCTTTATATTTGGCTGTATGTCACTTTTGGTAAGAATGACTGACTCCAGTTTCTTGCAGCCATCTATAAGCTTCTTGCACTTGTCAGCTGGTAGTTTCTCCAACTCTTCCTTTGCAATTTGTCCAAGCTCTTGAATGTTTGCAGCATTCCTGCGGTGCATGGTACGCATTGAAAACATAATTCCAGATATCTGATTTCTTTTCAATGGGATAGAGAGTACAAATCATTGCGGGCGAGTTTTAAGTTCATTTTCCCCATTGCAAACATTCTTGCATGCATTTGGATGTGTGCTTTAGGTTTTTATTGTGCTGGAGCACCCATGATCAAGACTTGGTTTCCTTACACTGGGTAGCACATTTTGCTCTAAAATCCCCAGGTAATCCTTTGATATGGTCAAGACCTTCAGTACTAGAGGCAGCAAAGCAGTCTCATAACATTGTGGATCCTCCACCATGCTTAACTTTGGGCAGGGTGTTCTTTTCCTCAAGTAAGAGTGAAAAATAAAAGTTCTCTCTCGATTTTGACCTCTAAAAGTGAAAAATAAAGTTCCTTCTCGATTTCAATCCCCAAAAGTGAAAAATAAAAGTTCCCTCTAGATTTTGACCCCTAAAAGTGAAAAATAAAAGTTCCCCTCGATTTTTACTCTAAAAAGTGAAAAATAAAATTTCCTTTTTGGTTTTGACTCCTAGAAGTGAAAAGAATTTCGCCCTTGGTTTTGATTCCTAAATGTGAAAAAAAAAGTTCCTGTTTGATTTTGACTTTTGTCCCTTAAAGTGAAAAAGAAATAATAGTTTCCCCTTTGATTTTGACCCCTAAAAGTGAAAAAACAACAGTTCCCACTCATTTTACCCAACCTCGATTTTAACCACTAAAAGTGGAAAAAAGTTTCCCCACAATTTTGAATCTTGAAAGTGAAAAAAAATTATCCCCCTATATTTTGACCCCTATAAGTGAAAATTTAAAATTCCCTTTGGAATATGACTCCTAAAGGAGAAAAATAAATGTTCCCTCTAAAAGTTCTCATTCGATTTCGACCCCATAAAAAAAAAATAAAATCTCCTTTTCGATTTTTACCCCTAGTAGAGAACAAAAGTTCCCCCTTGATTTTGACTCTTAAATGTGAAGAAAAAAGTTCCTGTTTGATTTTGACCCCTGAAAGTGAAAAAAAAATATCCATCTAGATTTTGTACCCTAAAGTGAAAAAAAATCCCCACCCCCTTGATTTTTACCCCTAGAAGTGAAAGAAGTTCCCCTTGATTTTGATTCCTAAATGTGAAAAAAAAATGTCCCTATTCGATTTTGTCCCCTAAAAGTGGAAAGAAATTCTCTCCGCCTTGATTTTGACCGATAAAGGGAGAAAAAAAAGTTCCCATTTGATTTTGACCTATAAAAGTGAAAAAAAACTTCCCCCTAAATGTAAAAAAAAAGTTGCCCACTGCTTTTGACCCCTACAGAACCTCCCATCCCCAAATTTCCTATTTTGGAAAAATGATTTATCAATGAAGTAAAGGGAAGTAACTAAAATACTTCAAAGCTGTAGTTTCATACAAATGGACAGAAAGCAAGCATTAGAGTTGCATTGTAAGCTGAACCCCATCCAAAAACATAATATAACAGTTGCAAATCACTTGGATTTTTTTCACACTCTCTAATCCTGCACATTTTAGGCATACCTTGAATCATTATCTCTGGTTGCAATGCACCGTTTGGGAGGAGGAGAAGAACATAGTCACAAACTTTCATAAATACAAGGAATAAAAGAATGAATATGTGTGTGTATTTCTTTTAAATACCTATACTATCTTTTGAACAAAATGGTTTACAGTCAATTAATTGCTACCTTTTATCCTTTTTACCCCTTTCAACTAAGTTGGAAGAGGTATATGTATGCATTCATGTTTGTCTCTCTGTCCACACAATATCTCTAGAAGTTCTCATTGACATTTTGTGGAAAAGGATGGGTCATAAGCTAAGGAAGAATTTATTAAATTTGAAGGCAGATTCAGGATTTTCTTTTTCATTTGGGAGATGATTTCCATTTTTTATTCCATATATTTATATGTATTCACTCATGTTTGTCTGTTTGTCTACACAATATCCCCGAAAGTTTTCAATGGATTTCAACAACATTTTTTGGAAGGATGGGCAATGAATGAGCTATGGAAGAATTGATTAAATTTGGGTGTGGATCCAGAACTTTTTTTTTGACTGAGAGATATTTTTCATATAATAAGATAATAGTCTTTTAATAACATCTTTTTAGGTAAGTAAAATAAACAAATTATAAAAACATCAGATTTGGCTACAAATAGCTTTTCTTTTTTGTTTTCTCTTTCCCTTTTCCTGATATATCGCTCCTATTTTGACGTGGGGCTTCATCAAAGTGTGATGAAGCCCTACGTCAAAATAGGAGCGAAATATCAGGAAAAGGGGAAAAGAAAAGGAAAAAGGTAATCGTAGCCAAATCTGATGTTTTTATAATAAGACAACAGCTCTGGTTAGTCACTCAATAGAAACTGTCACATGACCAACATCTTTTGGCAACAAGCCATGCTGGAGATGATCAATTAAAAAATTAGAATTAATCTAGAACATGGAAAAGGGGCTGTAAGCAACAGATACTGGGAAAGAATTAAAAAACAGAAAGAAAACTAGCACTATCACCTATATATGCTGTGTTGGGGGTAATCAATTAAAAAGTTGGAAAAAAGGGATGATCAATAAATAAGTTACTTCTCTTGCCTTTTGTTGGGCAGTTATCACTAAAAAATCTGAATTTTCAAAAAACAAGTATGAATGCTGCCGGACACAAACTTGCACTGTAAATTGAAACCCACACTAAAAAACATATTTAGCAGGGGAATTTTCAACAAACTATTGGGGACAAACTAAGGGATTAATTTAGCATGAACTTACATTGCAGCCAGACCAACTTGAAAACTGAAGAAACCTATGTTGACAGTTTTGGTGACAGTTTTTAATAGTCCGAAGAATGGAAAATCAAAACTTACACATTTACCTCCTCTGCATCACAGCTATCTACATAAGTATGAATTCATTTCATTCTGTTTTTATTAGGGGAGGAATTTTCAAAAAACAAAAAAATAAAAGATTTTCCCTACTCACTGAGGGGTGTGTGTGTGTGCAAAAGTTTATGTTTCTACGCTTAGGGCTGGGTGAAGTCGGATACATAGATACATATAAATGTCAGAACACATGAATAACCTAAACCCAGTAATAAACCAGTGTTGTAGGTAGCAGTGATTAATTAGAACTCTGTGAATGACCAAAGCAGGCTTATTGTCTATGAATTTAAAACTTGATAGTTACATCTGTTTTTTCTTCTTTGTCTCATCTTACACATGATACATGTAAGCTGAAAAAATAAACCACATTAAATAATGATAAAACCTTGAACAGTGTGGTCTTGAACAGTATGGAAATTAACTGTACTAATCAGGGTATACCTGTAATAAAGTGACTATTGCAAAATTTACATAGTTTCCTTCATTTTTAGCCTTTATCAATAAAAATTATTCTGTGAATTTTTATATTTTTAATATTTTCTCTTATCTCCAGTGTGTTCGCTGAAAGTATGCAGGCAACTACTGCTGGTAATATCACTACTACTACTACTACTACTACTACTACTACTGATGATGATGTTGATGATGAGGATGATGATGTCTCATTAAACTTTTGTCACCTTATTGTTTTAAAAGTATTAAAAAACAGAAAATATGAAGAGTTGTAGAAAATCATCATAAAAATAAATTTCTTTCGGGGTATGCGTTTTTTTCGGGGTATGTGTTTTTTTTTTTTACGCTAAAATGTATATTTGTATAATTTATCCATACACAAATAATCCTGTCATTTTTGACAGGTACTATGCAAGAATTGTGCTATATAAAAGCCAATGTCACTTTTTTGTTTGTTGGTTTGTTTGTTGGTTTCTGTCACTCTAAAGCAAACAGAAAGAAAAGAAGGGATTAAGCAAAGCTTGTGTCTGTATGTTCATGTACACAAAAGCAAGCAGACCTGTGTGTTTTTGCATCTGCATCACTACTACTACTGCTTCTGATGTCTTCTTAGTAGGACAGAAACAAATATAGGCATCTCTGATTTTTCATGAATAAAACTGATGTTTTTCTCATATTAAAAAAGAAATTTGTTTTTTTACCAAATTCTGTTGCCTTATTGTTATGAAATCATTAAAAAACAAAAAATATGAAGAGTTGTGGAAAATCAACAGAAAAATGAATTTCTTTTGAGGTATGCGTTTTTCTGTTTGCAATACATTTATACTGAAATATATATATTTGTATAATTTATCCATGAGTAAATAATCCTGTCATTTTTGACGGGTACTATGCTAGTTGAAAATATATAATTCAAGAAAAAAAATGACTATTCATTATTTGACATGATCTTGACATACAGATTTTAAACCCATAAGAACCCAGACCCAATTCTACTTTAAGGAACATTATGTGGGATTCTTGGTTGGCAAATTGATACACAGCCACATGACTGTACCATGAAGTTCAGTAGATGTCACTTCACGAGTTAAAATCAAGGATAAAATATATTATTATATAAGAGACTGTATAGATCAATTAAATTATATGTGACACCGGTGCCATAGTGGGTTTTTATGGGTTAAAACTTTCAACTATATGAAATCTTTTTAAGGTTGAAAAACCATTAAAAATCACACTGATTAAACAATTTAGAATATTACAAAACTGTGTTCATGAATGTTTTTAATTCCCCAAATAGAGATTAAAACAAAAGTGTAATATAATTCCAATTTATTTTTTGGTATCAACATGCTTACATGACCAATACACGAAGAGAGAGATTTCTTTATGGCATAATAAAAAGTCTGAACTATTGTAAACTATTAATAATTTTTAACTAGTTTTTACTCACCACTACCCACAACACTGGTTTAAATACTGTTGCTGGGTTTAGGTTATTCATGTGTTCTGACATTTATATGCATCTATGTATCTATCTATGCATCCAGACATTGCCCCTCCCTGTTCATAGTAGAAACTTGAAAGTTTGCACACACACTCCCCTCAATGAGTAGGGAAAATTATTTTTTTTCACTCCAAAATAGGTTTTTAGTGGGGGTTCAATATACAATGTAAGTTTATGCTAAATTGATCACTATTTGTACCCGCTGTTTTTTTGAACACTCAGACCTTTTTAATTGATCACCCACAACACAGCATATATGGGTCACAGTGATTCATAATTTTCCTCAGAAAGCTAGTTTTTTGTTACTTTTTATTGCAATGATCAGGTCATTTACATTCAAAGACCTTAAAGCGAGCAACATGGACCCGAAATAAAGAATTAGCAAGATTTGAACTTGCATCCTCTATCTTTGGGAACCTGTTTGACATGGGAAGTGAAAGCCAGAAAGCAGACATAATTCAAATTTAGTTATATAGCTACATTCTTCATTATCCAGTTTCTAATCCACACCATATTGTTTGTTTACACCTGGTAGTAATGAAAAACTAGTCAATAATTAATAATTACAATGCTTAATTAACTCTCTCTTATGAAATAATATCTGTGGCTCTTTTATATATGTTTTCTATGACCTGCAAAACAAGACCAGTTGCAATAAAAAAGCAACTAATAAAATTAAGATGATGGTAAAAAGTAGTCATAAATATTTAAAATAATAATGATTTATAATACTTCATCTAATTAAAATTAAAAAAACAGAAAAATGTATTAAAATACTGTAACTATCAGAATGATGGGTATTGTTAGACAATGTGGAAAAGGAAAAAGAGTGAGAAAGCTAGTTACATCTCAAACATGTTTATTATCACGAGGATACATATTAATGCATTTCGTCGGGGCTAGCGATGTCTTCAGAAGAAAGTTGAACATGGCAGAAGTCCTGCAAATATCCGTGTGGCCTGCATCTAGCGATCCTGGATGTGTGTGCTATAAACATAACTATCAGAATGTAAACAAATGATCGGAAAGAAGGATAAGTTTAAGGATGTTATTTGAGCTGCTGGTTCCAGTTGAAGTCTTGGTGGCTTATTTGGTAAAGCAGGCCAGGCTAAACAGTGTTTACCTTGGCCAGGGGATGTGGGTTCGATACCCACCTGAGGCTTATTCTTTATTTTCCGATCAACGCTATTTGCTCACTGCCAGAGGGTAATCGGTCTGAGCAAAAAGTTGGAAAAAAAAGCAACTAATAAAATTAAGATGAAGGTAAAAAGTAGTCATAAAATTTAAAACAATAATGATTTATAATACTTCATCTAATAAAAATTTTAAAAAACGGAAAAATGTATTAAGACTGTTAATGTTGTCAAGAGCTTTTAAAATGCTTTCTAAAAATATTTTTAAAATCTTCTATATTGTTATATTGAAGAAATTTACCTTTTTTGCTAAACTTCAAATTATAGATATTTGGAAATGAGTCAGTGTATATTTTTTATTTACTATTTAAAAAAGGGCATAAAATCTCTAGTACAAATATAAAAGTATACTTCCAAAGTATATACATGGTTATATTTAAAATTATATTAGAAACCATCAACCAAAACTGTCAACATGGGTTTCTTCAGTTTTTAAGTTGGTCTGGCTGGATGGCTATGTATGTATATATGTGTTGTGCATACAGGCCACACCAATGGAGCTAGAGGGCTGAAAATGTACTCATTTGTTTTTTGAAAATTCCCCTCTTAAATAGGTTTACAATATAAGTTACAATTTACAATGTAAGTTTATACTAAATTGGTCCCTTAGCTTGTGTCCAGCAGTGTTCATGCTTGTTTTTTTGAAAATTCAGACTTTTGTAGTGATCACTGCCCCAAAAAAGGCGAGAGAAGTAACTTATTCATTGATCACCACTTTTGCCAATTCTTTAATTGATCACTCCTAACAATGCATGCTGCCAAAATACATTGGTCACATGATGGTTTCTCTTGAGTGACTAACCAGACCTGTGTATTGTATCTCTTTTTGAAAATACATCAGTAGGATTTGCTGTCATTTGTTTACTATGAACACTAAAGGACATATAAGGAATATTTGCTAGGGTGGCTTGTGACTAAGACAATTATGTATTCCTCAATAGTACCAGAGTTTGGTATTGGAACCCAGGTAAAACCTAGGTTTTTCACCTGTTGATTGTTAGATGCTTCCACAGTCAGTCAGTCCCCAATATGTTAAATATCAATTTTCTCAGCTGTATCATATTGGATTGATATGAAACTTGGTCCAAATCTTCAGGTGAACTATCTTCATCTTCCTCTTCCTCCTGCTATAACTACCACAACTAGTAATGCTGAATATAGGTTTTCTCAGCTGTATCATGTTGGATTGATATGAAACTTGGTCCAGACCTTCTGGTGAATTATCCTCATCATTGTCTTCCTCCATCTACTACTACCATGGATGTTATACCCAGTGTTGCCATTTCTGGATTTCTCCACACAGATCTGGGGTTTTTTATTGTCTGCTGAGTGGCAACACTGATTATATCTGCAGCATCACTATTATCTATCAGAGTGTCAGTCAGTGATATTTTTATTTTCAAAGCATACAAGTTCCCATGGTATTCTTTGATTATTAATCACTGCTACCAAAGGTTTAGGTTATTCATGTGTTCACACATTTATCTAAATGTATCTATTTATCTATCTATCTATGTATGTATCCGGACTTCGCCCAGCCCTAACCGTTCATAGTAGAAACTTGAAATTTTGTACACACACTCCCCCTCAATGCTCTTTTTCGTTTTTTGGAAATTCCCCTCCAAAATAGGGTTTTAGTGGTGGGTTCAATTTTCAATTTGAGCTTATGCTAAATTGGTCACTAGTTTGTGCCTGCTTGTTTTTTGAAAATTCAGACCTTTTTTAGTGATCACAACCCAACTTTTTAATTGATCACCCCCAACACAGCATTGTGCAGTGATTCATAATTTCCCTTGGAATGCTAGTACTTATCATCTTGTCCCTTCATTTGGAAATTTTGCCTTTTCTGTTTTTTAATGCAATCATATGCTGTTTGCCAATGTGATCTGCGGATTGAGCATGTTTCAAGCTCTTCCCTTTTCTAATAGTTTCTTCTATTACAAACCGTCAACCAAAACTGTCAAAATAGGTTTCTTCAGTTTTCAAGTTGGCTGGCTGGCTGGCTGGCTATGTATGTATCATGCATACAGGCTGCACCAATGGAGCTAGAGGGCTGAAATTTCCAACATTTACTCCTTATTATGTCTAGGAAAAAACATTTTTTTTTTTAAATTCCCCCCCATAATAGGTTTTAGTGGGGGGTTCAATTTACAATGTAAGTTTATGCTGAATTGATCCCTAGTTTGTGCCCACTTTTTTTTAAAATTCAGACATTTAGTGATCTAACAGAAGGTGAGAGAAGTAACTTGATCACCCTTTTTTTTAATTGATCACCCACAACTTGGCATGCTGCCAAAAGATGTTGGTAACATGACGGTTTCTATTGAGTGACTAAGCAGACCTGTTCTCTTTATGTTTTTTATTTTATTTTCTCTCCTTCTTTTGTTTAACAGTTTGTTTATTTCTGCTATCTCGATTTTGACCCTTTTAGTTTTTATTTTCATGTTTCTCCTCTTTTTGATTAGTTCTGGTGTTGCCTTAGAGTATTTCTCTATGTTATTGTTTTTATTTGTTTTGCCTACCATCTCTGCTGCTTCTTTAATTATACTTGTCAGATTTTTACTCTTATCTTCTATGCTACTTTCACTATTCCACAAGGCATAGTTGATTTTGTCGTCCCATTTGGGCTTCTCCTTGCCCATTTTACAACTTTCTCGCTTTTTGAAAAAAATGTGTTTGTTATCTTCATTTTGTATCTTTCTGAGAAATTGACTAATATATCGCCTCTCTTATTCCTCTGTCCTACTCCAAATTTCCACACACCAGATTCCACCTCTTGGCAACTACCACCCTATTAGATTACTATCTAACATGTATAAACTATTCTCAAAAATACTTACAAATAGACTATGAAACACTCTAGATGAAAATCAACCATGCAAACAGGCTTCATGAGTGGCTACTCAACAATAGACCACGTATGTACAATAAATCAGCTCTTGTTGATTATGAAAAATCATTTGACTTGGTAGAACACACAGCAGTCTTCAACTCAATGCGAGAGCAAGGTATTAATGAAAATGATATAAGTTATTGAGAATATACATGAAAACGGCACTGCAATAATTAGATTTCATAAAGATACAAATAAGATAAAGATTGGAAAATGATTGAAACAATGGGAAACAATTTCACCTAAATTTAACCTAAGCCTTGAAAGCACCTTTTGGGAAACTGACTGGGAAAAAATGGGAGTAAACATATACAGAGAAATTATATCTGGACCATTTACAATTTGCTGATGATATTGCAATAATATCAGAAACATCAGATGAGCTACAAAACATGCTAAGTGGTCTAAGTAGGGAAAGCCTCGAAATAGGGTTGAAGATGAACAGAACTATGACAAAAGTAATGTTCAACAATAACATCCTGAAAAGGACCATAAGAATAGAAGATGAAAATTTGGAAGAGGTTAAGGAATACACTTACTTGGGTCAGCTGATAAATTTGGAGAAAGACCATCAGAGCAAAATAAAACGGTGTATAATGATTGGTTGGAAAGCATTTAGTAAAAATAGACACATATTGAAAAGCACTTTACCAATATGCTTAAAACATAAAGTGTACAGTGAAAGTACAGTATAATACTAGCTTTGATATACAGATGTGAAACATGGAAACTAACAAAACCACTTCAAAACAAATTCAGAATCACACACAGAGCAATGGAAAGAGCAATGCTAGGAATAACTCTAAGAGATAGAAAAGGATCAACATGGATCTGAGAGCAGACCTGGACACTTAGTAAGAAGGAAGGATAACAGATGGTGTGAAAGTTTAACTGGTAAGAAAAGACCAGACATGAGATTGAAAGGTTAGCTGGTAAGACATGGCAGGGGTTAGCACAATCACGGTCGGTATGGAAGGAGCTGGGAAAGTTCTTTGTCCAGCAGTGTGAGATTTAAAAATGTAGCTCTAAGCAATTACCTTTACATATTTATATTATGAAAAAATATATTCTTTATGAATTTGAATTCATAATGAAATTGAAAATACATTTGTTTTTAGAAACTGTCAACCAAAACTGTCAACATAGGT
>VCCN01003854.1:6046172-6065892 GCA_006491835.1 Architeuthis dux | reverse complement strand
TATATATTTTATGTCTTTGAATATATGGATGGATGCAAATTTTTTTTCTTTTGATACATGATCCCAGGAGTACTTATTGTAAATATGTATTGATCTTATAGTAGCCTTGAAATTTCAAGTTCCATTTAGTGATAATCAATCAGCACTGATAACTGTACTCCTCTTTTCTAGTTTTCACCTGTATCTGAAAGTATCTACATATGAACTGTAAAATTGTATATAAGATATTTTTTCTTTACTATTGATTTTTAAAATAGTAATTAAGAATCCACCAAAAAGTTAATTCCTGTGAAGGTTCTTGACCTGATTGTCAGGAAAGGGGTTATTTGACATTGGACAAAATGACAAGAGCCAAACAGAATGTCCAATGTTTTAAAATGTCACTTTGCTACAACATATTTGATGGATTAATCCGCACCCTCTTGAGTGGATTGTTGTGAAATTATTAGAGTTGGCTGTTGGATCTATGTTGAACTAAGACATTTCCATCTTATACCCTCCCTCTTTCTCTTTCCCCACCCTCAACCCATCATTATTTTTTTCCCTTTTGAGAATGAACACTTAGCTTTACCAAGGAATGAACCTTTCAGTTAAAAAAGAAACG
Organism: Architeuthis dux; assembly: GCA_006491835.1. NCBI lineage: Eukaryota > Metazoa > Mollusca > Cephalopoda > Oegopsida > Architeuthidae > Architeuthis > Architeuthis dux. Next base: position 6,065,288 of record VCCN01003854.1, on the reverse strand, counting down.
AAAGAGAGGGAAAGATTATGATTGGGAAAAAATACAAAAGATTTTTAAGGGGATGGTGGGTTGGTGATGGTGAGTATAAAACATGATTAACATCTATATGCCTCACCCTCAAACAATGGTCTCTGTTCATGGCTAGAATGCCTGCAACCCTGGTAGGCTCTGCTGCCAATGGTTTTAAAGAATTAGCTCTAAGCTGGGTTAAAGATTCTTTCATGGGTCCAATAGTTTCCATAGCACCAGGGAGACAGGAACTCAACCAGCTTCGTTGAGCATACAGGACAATGAGAATAAAAAAATGAAAAAATAAGAAAAGACAGAAAATAGATTGGAAAATAAATAAATAGTTCTATCATAAAAAAACAAAAAACAAAAATGAAACTCAGAAATAATAAATGGAAAAAAAATCCAAATTGTGTTGGAGTTCTTATTAAAAAGAAGCAACAACAAGGACATAAAAAGAAAATGAAACTAAAAAAATGGAGAAAAAGAGGACAGTCATAGCAGCTTTTAAATGTGTGTCCCCTGCAGCAACCAGCAAGTCTACTTGGCTTGGGAGACCAGTGAGTTATCTGATTTGAAATGCCTTTTTTGTCTTTTTCAATAGAAGATGGAGGAGACTCTGATGCCAGGGCTGAAAAATAATACATTAGGTGAAATCTTGTTCTTGAAAAAAAAAAAAAAAAAAAAAAAAAAAAAGGTAGCAAAGAGAAAACCTGCCTCGAATGAATGTATTATATATTTTATTTCTGCTAGGAGGTATTGCTTATATGATGCTGGCATATCTATCGCAGCATAGATGCTGGTTGCACTTTACTAGCAGCATTCTCTGTTGGCTGCAATTGAGAAATGGTCACTCGGCATTCTGTATGAAAACAGTTACAAAGCTATAACACTCGATGAAGAAGAATACAGTACAAGAAGCAACAAATTTTACTGGAAAATCAATACTGCATATATACTGTACAACCACAATATGTACAAAACAAGAAAAGCTGCATTTATTTACAGCTGTGATTCAAGTTAATTGACATTCAGAATCTATTCCAGTGATTCAAAACTCTTGACTAGCTTTGGTCAGTAATTTAGACAGGCCGTACAGGCCACAAACTAAAAGCTTATAATCACCTATCACTTTTTCTTCCCTTCCCGCACGACAACATGACAGAAGAAAAGGCTTTTAGGCAAATATTTTACATATACAATTTTTAGGTTCGTCATTAAAATAACAAATCATTACCTCTATTTATTTTTTCAATTTCTGTCTGTCATATCATTCTGCTATTCAGTGCAAGTTGTCCATTTTTAAAGTTATGGATTTTTAGCATGTATTTCTACAACTGAAAGTTATCTTTCATTATATATACTAACAGTACCTGTAAAAAATGACAGGGTTCTTTACATGTGGATCTGTACTATTGCCTAGGATCAGAGTATCTGTGCCTTCTGCCTAGGACCAATGTGTGGCTCCTTGGCCCTCTGCTTAGGATCAAAGTGTAGTATATGTGTGCTCTTGCAGAATTTACAGACAGAGAAACAAAGAAGAAAACAGAAAAAGTTCATTATATATAGAGATTTTTGTTAGTCTTATCATTCTGCTATTCAATACAAATTGTCAACATTTAATGTCATGCGTTTGCTTTATTTGTATCAAAAACCAATACTGTTATGTCAATTATCAAAAAGTAAATATTAAAACTGCAGATTCAGTGAGAAAAAGAATCATGAATGCGTTTACTATTTTGATAACTTTTTATCAATCAGAAATTACATTTATGTACAAGTTATTCAGTGTTTAGAGACTCTACTTCAGATGTAATTCCTATTTAGAAATGACAGATAAAGAGAAGAAGCACAATGGCTTTTATAATATTTAGAATTCTCATTTTAAGTAAATACGGGATATACAGAGGAAGCTATTTAGTATAATCATGGATAATGTTATCAAACGGTTATTGTTATCAAAATCAATCGGACCTAAACACTTTATTTAAAATGAATGAAAAATTCATCATTATTATTATTAAATTTCACATTAATTTTTTATAATGTAAAGTTGTTTATAACAATGAATTTAATACAATAAATGTAAATGGTTCCAATTTTTATATCTTTTACTTAATGTTATCTAAAAGACCCTGTCCCAAAATGATCACAATAGGCAGCTTCCTCTGTATATGGGAATGGCAAGGTTATCGGGGTTAAAATGGCTAGATGAATTATCCTGTGTTGGGTAATCTTATGGTGTTAAATTCACCTTTGATTGAGCAGAAAATCAAGTGAGGAAGAGGCAAATAGAAAAAGAAATAGAAGTTTCCAGTCCAGATTTGAAAAGCAATTGTAAAACCTAATTTGAAGGTTTAAAGATTACTAATTAATGAAAATAACCAAAGATGTTTTAATTTATCTACATGTAGAATTTCATGAAAAATTACTTTTGTGTTTAAAGTTTGATCATCACTTAGCAATCACAAAACACATTAAAGGTCAGATTGTTTGTTTTGCTATTTCAGTAAAGAAATAATATATACATATAAGATACATGATAAAATTTTCTCTTAGCCATTCCCATTATTCAGAAGTGATTAACATATAAATTCTATGCAAGCGGTTCTCTATTATTTATCAAAACCTTATTCAGAAATGAGCAGTAAATAAGAAATATGCAATTGTTAAGAAACCTATTTTATATTCGCATTCAATACAACAGCTTTGTCCCAATCTCCAGGACACACTGTGTCTGTGTGTTATTTATTAATATCTTGCTTGTTTGAGCATATGTTGAGGTATATTTGGCCTCCACACATAAAAGCTAGCTTTCCCCACAATAGAGGTAGCTTCAATATCTTTGATGCTGTATATTTACTTTTGAATATGCTACACTTCAATTTTTGATTATTTTTTTCCTCACTAGAAAATTCCTTTGTAAAACATTATTTTTTTAGTGAAGAACATCTAAGGGCTAATTCTGATATAGAAAGATATGAAAAGAAAGGGTTTTTTTTAATTTCAAGTTAAAAATAGTACAAAGATTACACTTGTATGTAACATGGATTTTACAAGTATCTGACTAACAGTAAATAAATAACTTTTGTTCTCCTTTTCAAAAACAATTTAAAGTCAGAAATTTATTTTTCCTTGTTAAATAACATCAATTACTCGACAATGATGGCTGAACTACAAACCTTATGTTTTCTGTTCTGTTATTCTAACCATTGAGATTTTATGTTGACATAATGGAAATAAAAAGATTGGAAAGTGCTCGACTAGCATACATTGGCCAGTGGTTAGATGGGGGCTAGTGTGATGAGAAAGTATGTGCAAGTGATGGCTTCCAAGAATTTTTCAGTCCATTTATTGAGGGTCACTGATAAGTAACAGGCAGTGTATGCTGGCCAAAGCCATGAATAAAGGTCTCCGCTCTAAGCTTGGACACATTTCAAGCAATACGCTTTTGCAGCATAAGATTCAGCTATTTTGTATTCTTGGCACTGCAAGATACTTTAAAATGCTGGACACCAGCCAAGCATTAAAGCCGGCCTCAAGACCAACAAGTTATACACAATGTAATAATATATGCTTTATTTGCAACAATTCAGTACAATGCATGCCACTAAATGTCATTGTCTTTAATATTATTCTTTTTGCTTGAGGCTACTTTGTTCTGCAACAGGAACTCTATCCAGGTTTTGATCACAGTCTTGTTTTTCCCTGCATGTACAAGGTCTGTCCGGAAAGTGTCCAGCCATTCAATATTAACAAAAAATATCCTACCTAGAGCAATGACACCTTAGTCCCCTTCAAAGTACTTCCCTTGAGACCTCACACACTTATCCCAGCATCACTTCCACTTTTCAAAACAGTCTGCAAAGTCCTCTTTCAGGATCGCCATTTTCTGCCTCATCAAGCTCTTCTTAATCTCATCCATGGTCTTAAATCTCATTGGGGAAAGCCAGAAGTCGCAGGGAGCCAAATTTGGACAGTAGGGAAGGAGTGGGGCTGACAGAACTTGGTGATGCAATTCTTTCAAAAGAAAAATCCTTCACGAGATGTGAGGACTAACTCACTCAGTCATTGTGAATGCAATGGTCACACAGTAGACAAGCTCGCTCAATGGCATCTCAGTGCAGACTGAGTAACCACACAGGACAGTGGCTGTTCACCCATGTGCAGTAAAGTCTGCTCTGATTGTTTGCCCAGTAACATTAGGGCTGTGTAACTGGTTCTTGAGATATTCAAAATAGCTGGATACTTTCTGGACAGAACTTATATATATATTAAAATAAGGTTTATGTTTAAACAAGAATGTGAAGAAAATTATCTCTTCTGTTTAATTTGAAAAACTTCCAGCCAAATTATCTCTCTTAATATTAAAATATTGAAGTTTTTAAATAATTAATATGTCTTAAAGAAAAGAAGTATTTTTTTTCTCCAGTAAAGTTAAATCACACACATTCAACCATTTGTATTTTCTATAAAAAATTACTTATCATGAGACAGAGTATTTATTTTCTAGATGATACTGCCTTTAACTCAAATATATTTTGCTGAATTGGTAAATTGCCAATTGTTATGGCATTATGTTACAAATTGATCCAGTTTTGTATTGTTTTATTTGCATTTTCAAATAGTCTATCCTTTCTGTAGCTAAAGATAACATTGAATATGCTGGAAATAATTTTAAGAATATACGTGTAGTTTTCTAAACAAGAATCTGCTAGATCAAAATAACAAAGAAATAGTAGCATGAGATTTTTAGGGTTTTTTTTACAGCTATTTGAAATGGAAGTAACTATCAAGAAAGAATACATTTTTTAAAATAACAATTTATGCTTTAAAGATAGGAAGAAAGAGAAAAACAAGAGATATTTTTTTAATTTCTGGCATAATGATTCATTATTACAGTATATTTTTGAATATAAGATTGTTTTTTACTAAAAAATGGACCCAAATCAACAGTTCAACATATACTCAGGTGGTCAAAAAGGGCCAATACTTTTGTTTATATGAATACAGTGTTGATAGAAACAATGCATATTAGCAAGCCCATTGTTTTAACTAAATTCATTACCATGGTTTTGTATTAAATGCTATGTAGTTAGTATATGGTGTGTATTGTGTAATATCCATTAGAAATCATTTTACAGGTAGATTTGTCTTCACTAATGAGAATTTCACTTTTACAAACTGAAAACAACAATCGATATGTTGAAGATGAAAGAAATTAATGTTTCGGTGACAGCTGACTAAGTGCCATAAACAGTGTATTGATAAGAAGAGGATATCTCTTATGACGAAGTTATGGCAATGGACTCAGCGTTTATTCGAATCAGTCAATTTTCTGAAAATTTATGCTTAATTCCATACTCGTCTAATACTAACAGTCGACATATTAAAAAATAATCAGTATTACAATTCAAGATAGGTTACAGAATTTAATTTTTTTATTTTTCTTAAGGGTATTTAAAAGCAGTTGACTCTTTTATTATATTTAGATACCATCTCATGTATAATACTTAAATTAATCAGATTTTCATGAAATCATATTTTTGAGCCGTATTTGTCATACTTATAGTTTCAGTAGCAGCCATCAGCCCCTCTCCCTTCCTACCCTCTTATTAAACTACCTTTCTTTTCTACCCACTCCCTTCCTACCCTCTTATTAAACTACCTAACTTTCTTTTCTCTTCCTATCAAATTGCTTAACTTTCTTTTCTCTCCTCTCCCTTCCTAGCATGTCTGTAAAACTTATAGTATTAGTAGCAACAATCAGCTGAACCTGTTGTTCTACACTTATGATAACCATAAGCGAAGCGACCAGGTCATAGACTAGCCTTTATTAAGAAACAATCCATAAATATAAACTGACTGATTTAGATTTAATGATAAAAATACCCACACACATATTTGATGGTCAGAAAATTGGGTCTTAGAAAATTCTTAGAAACAGCTTTAACATTTACTCCTTATTAAAATTCCCCCAAATAGATTCTTAGTGGGGGGGGGGGGTCAATTTGCAATGTAAGTTTATGCTAAACTGATCCCTAGTTTGTGCCCGCTTGTTTTTTAAAAGTTCAGACTCTTTTAGTGATCACTGCCCAACAAAATGCGAGAGAAGTAATTTATTCATCGATCATCATTTTTTAATTCATCATACCCAACATGGCATGCTGCCAAAAGACATTGGTCATATGATGGTTTCTATTGAGTGACTAACCAGAGACTTGTTTCTTTTTTTAAAAAATTATATTTCCATAATTTTTTAGACCAAATTTTCCATGACCGAATTTTCTGATTGAATTTTCTGAAACAGAATTTTCCTAGCACAAAATGAAATCATTATACAGCCTCGACATTGAAATCAGAAATAACCATCAGTACAAACAGAGGCACTTTTCATAAGCAAGGTTAAGCGGTGAAAATAAAAGTAGAAATATTATTGGCCTTAAGAAAAATTCATCTTCAGCTTTCTATCTTATCTCGGCACAATGCTCTCTTCCCACCATTGTCAGATCTTTCAATAAATGTTGATATTCCTACTCCATGGAAATATTTTCCTCTAATCTTTCAGCCATTTACGACCCACCCCCACTACCTTGCACTATCTGACTGTTATCACCACTCAAAAATTCCCTTCCCAAAAGAGGGGGCATTCAATGCTCTAAAGCAATGAAAAGTAGATGATAGTGAACCAGTGAGAAACACACAAGATGAGATAATGGTTCACCCATTTTGATATATTCAATGGTTTCCATGATTTTATGGGTTGTGTGAGGACAGGCATTATCCTTGCAGTGAATAGCAACATTTTTTTTCTCCCTTTTTTTTTTTAATAGAAATGCATTATTATTGTATTCCTGGGTTTCATTTATCTTTTCTATCTCTTTTTGCATTTATATTTATATGGAATGTATGCGTGTATATATTAATAACTATGAAGGTGAGATCTATTTCTGATACATGAATATATCTGGTTGCTTATATATATGTATATTTGTGTATGTTTGAGAAATATATTGCTGTCAATATTTATCAAAATTGTATCCATTGAATGATATATATATTAATATACTTTTAATTCAAAATTATTGTGGAAGCTTTTGGTGAGGTTTGGTAATCTTTACATCCAAGTGTTGTTTTTGTAAGTAGAGAAAGAAGAAATAGCATTTATATTTTGTATTTTGAAACTGGCACAAATGTATATATATTTGCTGCGTGACTGTTTAAAACACACATTGTTTTTAATGATGTACACCGAGATGCGAAATAACATCACAGTTTTTCTGAATTTTAAGATTATGAATTACAACATCTATATTTCATGTTTTTGATAATGATTGGAGAATGGTTGAAAGCACTCAAAATTATGGACAATTTTTATACACACATAATCCAAATATTTGTTCAGGAAATTCACTAAAAATCTTCTTTAACAAAACCTACTTAAAATATGTACACATCTGTGTATGTTTTATATATGATAGCACCTAGTATTGTTCAAGTAATTCACTAAAACAAGAGAAATTCACTAAAAATCTTTAACAAAACCTACTTAAAATATGTACACATCTGTGTATGTGTACACAAACACATGTATTAACATATAATGTTTTGGGTTTTTTCAAATCAAATGTGATTGTAATGAAACGATCACTATTCATAAAAATCAATAGGGTTTATATTCAAACCAAACTGTACATAGGTTTTGGAATGAAATAGAAAGGTTCTGTCCGTGCTTTGGAAATCAGCTTGGAAATTCCCTGTACGCTGATGTGGCTATTTTGCAAGCTATCAAATAGTGTTCTAATGATACACCCAGGTCTGGTTTCACCTTTTCTGTTTTATTATCAAGTTTCAGTGCTGAAAGACTATTATATAGTATCTTCAAATCAGTAGTATGCAATAAGATATCAACACCTTTGTTGTCCTTTCCAGGATGAAAAGAAATGTTGGAGTGAAAATCTGCTAATTTCAAATGCCGATGACTTAATTTTTCACTTCAAATTTTGGATTTAAATTATGTCAATCGTGTCGATAAATTTTGTAAAGTTTGGAACTTAGTGTTGTAGAGAATTATTGCTAGTATTTTCTTTCATCCTAATATTTTAGTTGCTTTTTATCACAACTTTACCATCAGTCTACAGCAATGAGTAAACAGCGTGGATCGGATATCAGAGAAGAATAGAGGGTAGTTTTAAAGGCTTTCTGCCAACCATAGAATGCTTGTAAGAGCCACTGATACAGTTAAACAGGCTTCCCTGAGGCAAAAGGGATGGGAGTTTGAGTCTCATTAAGAGCTTATCCTTTATTTTCGATCCTTGCTGTTTACTCACTGCCATAGATTGACAGCCTGAGCAAAGTTGCAATAAAAATTAAGATGAAAGAAAATACTAGTCAAAACTTGATAATAATGGTTGGCAATGCTTCATCTGATAAAAAATAAATAAAGATAATATTGCTGCTACTGATACTACTATGAGTGTTGTAGGCTTCGCCATTTTCCAATGCAGTGAATAATGATGACTGCTTCTTATTCAATTACTTACTGTTTTCTTTCAGCTGCAGACAGTGATCTTGAGTGAAAAGCTATTGCCATACAAAACTTAAGACAAAGTGTTATCATATCTATGTTGAGCTTACTTACTCTTTTCTTTGATTGTAGGCATATTGGTGAAGTCATCTCCCAGTTGAATGGATTTTACATTTGCTCTTCATAAAAGATCCAGCTAAATATGTTGGCATCAGTGTGTCTCTTACTGTCTATACTGCACAGCTGCCTGTGTGTGGATCTCACTTATTATGTGGAAGAACGAAAGAGTCCTGGAACGCTTGTTGGTGACATTGCTGCTGATTCCCGTTTGATGGACAGTGTACCACAGAATGATCGCAGCCTTATTCGTTTTGACCAACTGGGAGAAGGCGTGGCTGGAAGAACTTTATTGTTCCGTGTTCCTAAGAAAACTGGGAAGCTGTACACTGCTCAAACACTCGATGCTGAGTTGTTGTGCCGAAATAACAAAGAATGCTTCCAAATCGTCAAAGTTGCAGTCCGTCGTGCAAAGACTTTTATGAAGATAATAAATATCAAAGTGGTTGTGCAAGATGTCAATGATCATCAGCCAGAGTTTTCAGAAAAAAAAGTGGAAATACAATTTTCTGAAGATGACAGAAGAGGAGCCCGAAGATCAATCCCCAATGCCATTGACAAAGATGTTGGAATCCTGAATTCTCAAATTACGTATCAGCTGAAAAAAAACATGGATGATCCATTTACGTTATCTATATCAAAAAGTCTTGATGGAACATCTAAACTCAGCATAACGTTAGAGGACATGTTAGATAGAGAAGTGAAAGACTCATATATGGTTCAAGTAATTGCTAAAGATGGAGGCTCACCAACCCAACAAAGTGTTCTGGAGGTCCACATCTCGGTGACAGATGTCAACGATAACCCTCCAGTTTTTTCACAGAATGTCTACAATGTTTCTATTATGTATGAACATGATGTTGCAACACCTGTAGCCATTCTGTCAGCCGATGATTCAGATTCAGGCCCCAACAGTAAGATTACCTATCATTTCAGTTCCAAGACATCTGATATCACAAAGGCCCATTTTAGATTGGATGAAATGAAAGGAGAGATTTTCCTGCATAAAAAATTCACCTCCGGACAAAAGCCGACTTATAAACTGTATGTGGAAGCCACAGATGCCGGTAGCCCTCCACTGAGTTCTGTCGCAATGGTTCTGGTGAACGTGATCAACCAGCAGAATAATGCCCCAATGATAAATGTGAACTTCTTTTCTGATTCAACTGAGAAAACTGATGCCATTTCTGAAGATGTTGAAGTTGGCAGTTTCATTGCCTATGTAATAGTTACCGATCCTGATTTTGGACCAAATGGTGAGGTCAGCTGCTACCTCAACCATGATAAAATTCAACTTCAGAGCCTAGGCCCCAAAGAATACAAAATAACTGTAAAAAACGCATTAGATAGGGAGACCGAGGACCACCATGACATTACCATCATCTGTCAGGACAAAGGCTCTCCACCTTTACAAAGTGAGAGCAAGTTCCCAATCCAAGTCATGGATGTCAATGATGTACGACCTCAATTTTCTGAGGAAATATTCCGATTCTGGATCAATGAAAATCAAAAATCAAAAGTCCCTGTGGGCTTTATCAATGCTACTGACCCTGACCTAGGGCCTGGTGGTATACTCACCTATTCTCTGATAATTAATAGCAAACGTTTTCTTCCGTTCCAAATCTCGGATGATGGATTAATTTCAACGGTCATGTCTTTGGATCATGAATTCAAAGACACATACGAATTCCAGGTCTTAGTGAAAGACAATGGAATACCATCATTGAACAATACAGCCAAAATTATTGTGGAGGTCAGAGATGAAAATGATAATGCTCCCTATTTTACATTTCCTAGCGTTAACCCTTATACAATGGATGTTGTGTACTACCCCCACCATACTAATAACATCACAGTACTGAGAGCATCAGACATTGACAGTCGAGAAAATGCCTTTCTCAAGTATGAAATAACTGAAGGAAATGAAAACCAGTTGTTCACCATCAACCATTATACTGGTCTTTTGTCTTTCACTCGTGTGGTAACTCAGCAAGATGCTGGATCATATGATTTGGGATTTGTGGTCAGGGACAGTGGAACACCAGTTTTATCCGCAAATGTTGATATGATCTTGAAACTGACTGTAAGCAACAAGACACTTAAGATATCAAATGAAAAACACATGAAAAGTGAAAAGCGAATACACCTCGTTCTTATGATTGTGATAGTTCTGGTTGCCGTGACTGTATCTGTTTCCATCACGGCCACCATGTCGATATGCATCATTCGATGTAAGGATCGGAGAAATGCCTCCCATCGAGACGGTGTGAATCGGCCTTGTAAATGTGTTGCAGAACATGGAAACTATACGTGTTCATCTCAACAGTCCAACTACTGGCCTGATGCTTCTGTAGTAACAGACGCAGAACTCATGAGAAGCTCTCGAAGAGGACATTGCACAGGAGGAGAAATGAGCAATAGACAGAAAACAGCAGGTGACGATTATCAGGTGGGTGAGACATTTTCTTAATTTCATTTTCCTATATCATACCTGGGAGTATATGTCAGCATCATGCATAAAGCTGGCTGAGAAACGTTAATAAAATACAAATGTAAAAAGAAAACAGAATTCAGTTAAAACAAGGAATGCGATACTTGTACATACATAACAGCAAACATTTCTAATAATTTTTTTCACAATTTTGTAATATTCCTACATGTGTAACATGAATTTAAAAATGTTTTATCATTGTTGTGCATGTGCTGTTATATCCATGGTATGCATGTTTTATTGATATGTTATCTATTACTGTATCAGTATCAAAAAAATGCGGCTGCGCATGATAAGTGCCCAACAAACCATTTTTTAAAAGTTGATATTTTCGTTATTTTTAGAGCTACAAAGCTCATTCTTAAGCCCGGACACGCTATGATTCATAATGTGGAGTTCAAGCCTCAAAATAAAAAAATGAGCCTTGTAGCTCTGAAAATAATGAAAATATCAACTTTTTAAAAATGTTTCATTGGGCACTTATCATGCACGGCCACTTATATATATATATATATAGTCTATGAAGCTTTTATAACTTCCATGACTAACAATGTTATTAAGAAAAATAAATTTAACTTACTTCTTGGAGCATCGATATAACCCTCTGTTTGTTGTTGTAGTTACTGACTTAAGCGTCACTCATCCCCCATTACCCTATATATATAGGTACATCTATAAGTCCATAGCCTAATGATGAAAAAGCATTTATTTTATTTTTTAACATAATCTGTTTCCTTGTCAATGCACTTAATTCAGTGGTGAATATTAATCACATAGATCGAACATTACACAATTTCAGATAAAAACTTGATTAATGACTACATGTCAGGCTACAGATTTATTGAACCAGCTTTATATATACAAGGTTCTACCCAAAAGTTTAGGAAACTTTAAGCATGTTAATGAAGTGGTTTCCTCAAAGAAAGAAAAAGTTAATAGAAAATGATGTTCTTCATTTCTTGGTGAAGTGATTTTGAGAGATGTGTGAAATGTCTGGCAAGACACAGGAAATGCTTCTTAACTTGATAGATCAATAGATTGATTTATCTGTTCAAATTCCCTTAACTTTTGGGTAGCATCTCTGCATGTTTACATAAGAATGTAATAAGGAACATTCAACAGTTATGACAGCATATATTTCCCATTAAATACACTTCTTGCATTAATTTAAGAAAGGATTGAAAAACTGTATATTTATAAAGTGAATATCAAATGATTCTTAGTATATTCTGAATGAATGGTTGACTCCAGTTTTAAAGTGATCAATCAGATCAGAGGTATAGCTAGGCTATTTGAGGGTCCCAGGCAGGGGTAGCTTCCCGAGGGGCCCCCTCTAACTCTTAGTGAGATTTGTCAGCAGAAATGCAGTAATACTTCCCCACCTCAGCTACACTTTTAAACCAGATACAAGGCATCTATTCTGCTGACTATCAGTAGTATATCTCATATACCTTGTAAACAGGTACTAATAACATTAATGGTGGCACTCCAAGCCTAATTCTTGCTTCATCAACTCATAAAAGAAACAATAATAAACATTAGTTGTGGAAATGTTATGAACTCAGAGCAACTTAAAAGAGACACATTGGTCTGAGAGTTGCTCCTAGTATAACAGACCTGATAATACAGAAATGAAGTAGTTATTGCAATCCAGTAGTCTATGATTCTGACCACTGAATATAATACTGATTATAGCTGAATATTGCTTCTTTTTTGCAATTTTAATCAAAGAAAAGATCTAAAAAAGTATTTAATGCCTATTCTAGTCTTTTACCTCTATCAATGAAGTTGGAAGAGGTATATGTATTCATGTGTTTGTCCACTCAATATCTCCAAAAGTTCTCAATGAATTTCAATGACATTTTATGGAAAGGTGAGCCATGGGCTAAGGAAGAATCAGTTGAATTTTTGGGCAGATCCAGGATTCTTTTTTTTTATTAGAGATATTTTTCATTTTTTTTTTGTAAATTTGTATGTATTCATTCATGTTTGTCTGATTGTTCACACAGTATCTCCAAAAGTTCTCAGTGAATTTCAATGACATTTTGTGGAAGAATTGGTTAAATTTTGGGGCAGATCGAGGAATTCTTGCTGATTGTGAGATTTTTTTCCATATATTAAGACAATAGTCAGAAATATAGGAAATCGAAACTTACACAGTCACCCCCCTAGCATCGTAGCTATATGTGAACTTATTTTCATTAATGTGTTAGTTAGTGTATGGTGTTGGCAGAGTATGCACTCTCTGAGTGATTTTCTAGTTCCATCGTGTTTTGAAGATTAGTTGAAATTTATAAGAGATCAGGTATTTACTACTTGAACATTATTTCCTATGTTAGAACTCAAAAAAAGATTTTCAGAATATACAATATTACAAGAACCTTTTTTTTCAGTCAACACCTTTTGTCATTGAAAGCTAACCAATACCGATTTTAAGGTCAATATTACTAATTCTATTATTTTATTTTATTACAAAATGTGTCAGACTTAGGAATGGTAGTCCACCTACGGCATTTCTACGAACATGATACAATAACAAATCTCACTAAATGAGGGGAGGTGGGGGCTCGAGGATCCAAGCAGTGTTGCCGATTTAGCGCGTTTCTTGTTTTGGCAGTGCAAAATGCGGCTAAATTAGCACCTAAAACATTTTGGCCGTTTTCTGACGATTTTTAGCGTCTTTTTGGTGGTTTTAGGCCATTTTGGACTATTTTTAAAAGAATTGTGCTTTTTTAGCAGTCAAACTAACGCGAAAATATTTTTTGAGTTGGCAATACTGGATCCAAGCCTCTCCAAAATCTCCAGCTATGCCCCTGGGTACTGGTAAAAACGTGATTAATAGTGATGAGGGCTAAACTTGAAGTTGAATAATTCTCTTTTACAGCCACACTAGAAATAATGAAAAAACTTCAACTTTAACTTTAGGATCGGAATTGATAATTAAAATCATCAGTTCATTTCTACGTACGTCGTACAAATTTAATTGATTTAAGGGGATTTAATTCTTTTGTTTGAAAAAATACGAATGTGATATAGCTGCTCTAGGGCCCATTAGAGAAGCGGTATCTTTAATTCGCTTTAAAAATTACTTTTACAACCAGTAATGGAAATGGGGTGAAGGTACGCGGGGTATGGCGTACACCTACTTCTCAATTTCTAGGTTTTTTGTATGTTCAATAATGGAGACATTACAATACCTAGTTCCAAAAGCCCATTTCCGTCCACTGTTTACAACACGATTAAATTTATTAAATTTTCCGCAAATATACATGCACGGAATAATTACTTCTTCTAATGTACTCAGGCTATCGCGGCAAAACAGTTAAGAGTTACAATGTTGACGTTATTGTTCATTTCTGAGAAATCTGAGATTTCTGAAATGGGGAAGACTAGTATGATCACATTATCATTTAACGGTAATGAAGTCAAACAGGAATACAAGTCTATTAATTTGTTAGGCTTCGTTTAGTTCGAAGTCAAGTTCATGACATTGGGCAAAGTAAAACAATGGGGAAAAGTTACATTTCCTAAAATTAAATTTTAATGATAATCATCATCACCATTATTCGACATCCAAACTCGATTTTTTTTAATCGAGGAAATCAACTTTACGCTTAAAGAATGATTTGAAAATTCCATTTTTCCTACCTAAATATTTCTCATATTCTTACAAAAAACAATTCAAAATTCGCTTTTTGGATAGAATATCCGTTAGAAGGTTCTCTTTACAGGATATGTTATTAAAATATATAACACGTATTTTGTTTTTATTAATTATGAAATTTAAAGGTTCCACATCTCTTAAGGGTGGTTTTAGTTGAAATTATGTAAACTTTCTGATCGACGTAACAGTTTTTTGGCGATTCGAAAAAGAAAAAAGACAAGTCTACTTAGTCACTCAATAGAAACCGTAAGGAGACCAACGTCTTTAGGTAGCATGTCGTGTTAGGGGGTTATCAATTAAAAAACTGGAAAAAGGGGTGATCAATAAATAAATTACTTCTCTCGCCTTTTGTTGGGTGTTGATCACTAAAAATGTCTGAATTTAAAAAGAAAAACGGGCACAAACTAAGGGATCAATTTAGCCTAAACTTACAATGTAAATTGACCCCCCTCCCCACTAAAAACCTATTTAGAGGGGGAATTTTAAAAAAAAAGAAGTGTTTCTTCTAATAAAGAGTAAATCTTTAAATTGTCAACCCTCTAGCTCCATTTGTGCGGCCTGTACGCGTGATACATAGCCAGCCAGACCAACTTATAAACTGAAGAAACCGATGCTTGCAGTTTTGGTGACAGTTTTACTTGACGGTTTCTAAAAATAGATAATTCAGAATATTTTGTCTCTTAAAATACTTTAAAAATATGTTAGGAACACAAATATTTACGAACTAATGTCTACCATAAATGAGCGCATTTTTAAAGAAAAACAATGAATGTATTTTCGTTAAAATAAATTACAATTTCTTTGTCTTTAAGCTATTCTTATCTGTATGATAATTGTTATTTTTCTTCTTCAAAAGGCCGCATTCAGTGTCGGCGTCAGGCCCAAGCAACCTTAACATTGCCCGGGCTCGCAAAATTTAATCTTAATAGACATGCTAAAAACCTGAATCTTAAAGACATCGTCCTTTGTTTCGTGGCAAAACACCGAAACAGGAGAATTGCTATTGTGTAGTTTGTGTTACTGCAACTTAACTTGTAATAGATGTTCTTTTTATTTATTGTAACTTTGCAATTACATTGAGAAGGGACATTGAATTTGATTTATTATATAAAAACTTTGTCCGTCCTTATAGTTTTCTGGCCGAATCTTGTCCGGGCTGGTACAAAACACTGGCGTCGTCACTGCGCATAATTAATTATCACGGTTACTTGCATAGCGCCAGAGTGTGTGTCAGGCAGGGGAAGGATGTCTTTGGGAACTTCCTCTTTTTTGAATGTTCAAGTTAAGTATGGCAACTCTAATTCTGGGGCTGTTCTTTGGCTAGTCTCCTACATGACATGCATTGCAAAAAAGACGATTAAATAACTTTTGGGGCAACATTATTATTATCGTTAGTGATTGTGGAAAAAGGCATGCAGATCAACCAAATTTCTTACATTTTAAAATGTTTACAGCCACTTATTTAAAACCAACCGTGTTTGTCAATACAGAACAGAACAGCCTGAAGTGAATGTCTTTAATCATGGAAGACTAGGAAGAATAAATGCTGTTTAGTTGTTGTCAATAGCTCTGTACATATAGTGATGTTGTTTTCTAAGGCTTCATTTTTTCTCACTTTGCTTAGATTAAAAATAGGCTGCTTTTGTGTGAAGATTTTCATCCACAATCTGTAAAAAAATTATTCTTACAATCAAAAAGCTTTCTCGAGGTTTAAGAACCAAAGAATGGTCAATAACTTTGCACAAGTTTCCGTTTTGAGACGAACGAATCGTCTCTGTTGAATACAACAAAAGAACAACTGTTTTTTTTTTTGTTGAACACATTAAAATTCTTATATCACAAAAATATCTATTCTTTGACAAATGACGGAAGAAAGCCACGATTTTTAAAAAATGCACAGAAGACCTTTTTCGTTTTCTTTCTCGATCAGATGATATATTTCTTTCAAAGTGGGAATGTCGTCGACGCAATGGAATACAATATTCTGAACAATAGGATGCGTGCGTGTATCGATGGAAGAAGAGAATATACTTTTTGTAACCACAAAAAAGTATAACAATGTATGTAATTCGGCGCAATGGAATACAATTCGAGAACAATAATGCAAATATCGGAATAAGGGAATGCTGTATTTGCGAACATAACTGGTTAAAAAATAAGTTCGTTTTCTTTAAAAATAAGATAGCGAAGAAAATAAAAGCGAATACGTATTATTTTTGTGTATGAGCAAATAAAAGAAGAATCATGTCAATAACATTGCATGGTAACGATCGTTTGATAAATCTACCTCTGCCAACATGGACGCAGCTGGAGATTGGAGTGCCCGGGGAAATTGGCCCTTGAGCACTGGGCCCACAAACATTGTTGCCGATTCAGCGCGTTTCTTTTTGGGCAGTGCAAAAAAGGGCTAAATTAGCGCGTTTACGCTTAAATATTTTGGCTATTTTTGTTAATTTTTAATGCCTTTTGGGTGGTTTTTTAGTCATTTAAAAAAAAACTTAGCTCTTTTTGGCAGTCAAACTAGCGCGAAAATATTTTTTGAGTTGGCAGTACTGTCCACAAAGGTATTACTTGGTGTCCGTGAGCAGACCTTTCCAAAAGCCTTGGATCGAAATTCATTTAAACAAACGGTCTTTGGTAATGAAAAGGTTGGAAACCATTAATTTAGTGAGATGAAAAAGGAAAAATTGCAATAAATAGACATGCACTATCACTTAATTGATGAGACACATTTTAAAATTATTTTTTATACAGAAAATGGTAGGCCTACTGTACTGTGTAGCTAAGAACAGAAGTTTTCAGCGGAAAATTGACACGTTAGGAAAAATACCTGAAACTGGTATAAAAGAAGTTTTTTCGTAAAAATTCTTACGAGGCTAGTAGCAGATATAAAATGAAAATTATTAAAGGCAGGGGCGCCGGAAACACGGGGGTAACTGCCCTCTATGAAAAAAGGAAATACTGACTCAAATATTTATTTCCAATCACCAACTAAATAAAATATTTCTCATAGCTGCAAAAATATAGTGAATGAGAGATTCTAGTGGTTGCTTCAAGTATTTTTTGTTTGTTATTTATAGCAACAAGAGTTCTCTATAGGTAGAAATTACTTTATTACTTAAATCAGTGTCTCGTCAAATTAATTTCCTCACACGCTGTGAAACAAACAAGATGTCATCAATTTCGTCTTTTGATCTTCCACGGAAGAGGGGTTGGTTAGCCATAGTATACGACAAAATGCTCTTGCATGAACCCGGATCAAAAAGGCACGTGTTCCGTTGTAGACAACCCAGTGTTGCCAAATTAACCATTTTTCGGCTAGATCTGACTAAATGCCCCCCCCCCCATTTAGCCGATAAAAATTTACGATAGCTAAAAATCTGGCCAATTAAAAAAAATAATTAGTAAGTTTAATAAAAATAAACGTTTTATTTTCATTAATAATTTGTTCTGAAGTCTTAGTTAAGTTATCTTATTTGATAAGAAGACTTTAAATGCGTTTATAAAACATTTTAGCAATAAAGTTAGCTGGAAATAAACAATTTAGGCATCACAATAAAAATGTCATAAGATGCCCTTTCTAAAAAGCTGCACTTTTCTATAGAGCTATAGTATAGATTACTAAAATAGTCGAACTGAACTTGGCATCAATTTTCTTGGTGCTTTTTGTCGTCTATTAGAGTTTTCTGCAGGGTTGCCAGATTGGGCTACAAAGGGAGATCATCCGAGCTTTATCTCGGAGATTTATCCAACACAGGCATTGGAATAGCATCGGATTTCGAAATTGAGCAAGTCTGGTGACAGGTTCAATAGCAGCCTCTTGGGGCAGGTCTGCCTCCAGACTTGCTCGATTTCCAAATTTGATATTATTCCAATGCCTGTGTTGAGTAAGTATCTGAAATAAAGCTCGGATTAACTCCCTTTGTAGTCCAGTCTGGCAACTCTGGTTTACTGAGAGAATATTTTGATCTTAAATCTTCCAAATAACCTAAGCATTAAATCAATTGATATTTGCGTAAAGGGCTTTAAAGTAGTTTCGGTTGAAGTATGTACTTCCAGGACAATCTTGACCTCACAATTCAAGGATTTGCAGTATATAGCAAATAGGTTGGCCTATATGAAGAGGAACTTGTGCAAGCATTTCCTATACAAAAGGTAGTAAAAATATAGATGAAGAGATATGAGTATGTGTATATAAAAATATGCATACATAAATAGATGATGATTGATAGATATATTGCATTTATCATGACATACATTAAGTTGAGCTCATACTAATAGAGAGAACACATACACACGTGCACAGCCGTTTCTCAG